>CAJQZN010042483.1:0-14021 GCA_907164685.1 Colias eurytheme | reverse complement strand
ATTTGTTCAATTCCAATTTCCATAATTGGTAAACCAATGGTGGTTTCCTGATTCCTGAAGCGTAAACTTTTAGGATACGAAGTATCAATTTCATGCGCCCATTATTTGACGTCTCTAACCTTTATTGTATTTATTAGGTCATATTACTATACTGCCCACTGTGAAGAAGATTTCAAAACCTTTTTCTACCTACCTTAGAAGAGTGAAGATCCGATACGGTCATATCCAAAACTTCTTTCGTGGGTCCTCGTTGACGAAAGCAAATATCTATGATCATTTTAATGATCAATCCTTTGTATATTTGCACCAATCGCCATCAAAGCCCCGCGAGGGCTGATATATATTTGCACCATGTCTCCGTGAGGTACTGTTGTAGTCAAAGCCCCGCGAGGGCTGATATATATAAAAGATGGTGCAAATGCACCATCTTTTCCGTGAAGGACGGTTGTAATCAAAGCCCCGCGAGGGCCGATATATATTTGCACCATTTCCCTGCGAGCGACAGCTGCGCGAGGGATGTTTGTAACTAGAAATAAGTACGGCCTGCCAAAAAATGCTTAAGAGACACCCTGCGAGGGTGGATTTGACCTGGCTAACCCCTGCGAGGAGTAGTGGCCACATTTATGTATTCTGCTTCGAGCAAGAATACACCTTAGTGCTAATATAAAATTAGCAGTAAATAATCATTTAAATAATATAGCAATTAACAAGGTCCTTTAACTTATTTTCCAATGTTAGCGACAACTGTCCAGGATGAATTAATAAGAATTGATTTGACAATGGTAATTAATTATTATGTTTATATAAAAAAGAACTAACTATTTAATAAATTCATAATTCAAATCAATTCACTAAATTTTAAAATGAACTTCGATTCATATTTATTTTTGTTCATGCAATCGATGTAACATTTAGTTGCTTTATATCCGTTAACATTCCTTACGAACGCAACCATACCGTCGTAGGACGTTATATTTAATTGAACAAAATATTCTCCACTCACCCGCAATTTTTTACTTTTTGTCAAGGTGTACAAGTTTATAATATTATTCTAAAACGTTAGAAGTGAATTGTAAATCCTTTGAAATAAATGTATCTAAATCTAATTTATATTAAGGTATCTCGATAATTAATTATTATACGATAACCCTTTCAGCACAAGTTCAGTAAACCAAAGAATTTAATTGTAAAATTTTGGTACTTACTCGTTTAAACAAAAAAGTTGCATCATTTGAAACATAGGAAACGTAATTTTCAATCAAATTAGCCGTGTGTAATATGTCTATTTTCACATAAAAACGGATCAGAATAATACTCATAAAAGGACACGTATAGACTACGGATAGTTTTGAATGTGTGGTACATTCATGGTACGTATCTACTATACATGAGCGAATCCATCATTATTCAGTTGAGCGGTAACTCCCGTACGATTTATAAAATAATATCACAACATGTTCTGACATGTCGTGACTCGTGACTTCTTGGAGCTGACTCATCTCGTTCGATAATTTTTAGTAATAAACTATTATAGGAATTCCGAACCGTTCCTAGCGATAACGACAATGTAATAAAGTCGTAGCAATGGATTGTATGCCTGTAAAGCTTTGAGTTGGCTCATATCCATACTAAGTAGGTATTAATTGTAATTTTTCCAAGAAAAATTCACTTGTAACCTTGTAATAAAAACATTATTAAAAATGACATAAATAATTAAAAATATCTATATACAAGAGAGGGTATTTGATATATCTAGTAATATCAAATAATCACAAAAGTAATATTAACGATTCGAGTAAAGCCGAACGGTAACACCGTTAAAATAGCTTTACTCACAGTATTAAAAATTCAAATATTAATTAGTACATATTGCATAATGAAATATTTCAAAAGAAAAGTTACTATTTCAAGTAAAATGTAACGGTTGTATCGTTAATTTTAAATATCTTTATTCATGCTATTAAGTATTTAAGCATATTGAAAAATAAACTATTGCTGAAGGATTCATAAAAAACCTCAGCATTTTAAATAAAGTCCAACGATTATACCGTTGACTTTAAAGATTTTTACTCATTTTTAAGTAAAATATTATTTGAATAGATGTAAAAATAACTCACTGTACCGATCCGACGGGATACACTTTTTAACACTTTTAGCACTTGCTTTAAGCAATACTTAATAGCACCAAGGTTGTAGTCTTGTAGACAACCTTCTCGCGGCGGAAGCTAGACGCCAATGAAAAAACATCCAGCGCCCGCACATTATCGTGCGCCCCGCCACCTGGTGGAGAGGTGTGCGAGAGAGATAGCATATATACAACGGAAAGAGAGGGCAAAATAGGCGGAAAAAGCTAGGTACCTTCTCTCAATGAAGTAAGCTTCAAATTACGGTCAAGTGTTTAATTTTCTTTATCTGACCTACGCCTTTTTTAAAATCCGAGTTGGCAACACTGGTGAAAACTGAAAACATTCAAATAATAACGACCGCAACAATATAATATTTTTGCAAAGAAGTAAATTGTTATCCTTTTGAAATAAGGTTCCTGATTGATGTGCTGTGTTATTTGTGAAAAATGGATAATCATTTAACGCCAAATAGAATACAGAGATTGATACATTTAGCGGAAGATAAGTCGTTTAATTTGCCCAGACGGATAGCACAAAATAGCCATGATGATACTAACCGGTACCTTTTATTTAAATTCATGTTTTAAATTTCAACAACTACTTACTGGATTATTAAATTATTTTTCTGATTTCAGGAGTATTTCGACGAACCATACACCATTCAATAAAACCAACTGCGAGTCGTCTTCTGGGATTTTGGACCTAGAGCGTGTGCAAGGTACGATGGTCTTAATAGTTTTTGTATAATTACTACATAAAAGTACTCTGTGATTACTACTTTAACTAGATATGTATATACCTAATCTTGTCAATCTTTATTACAGGGTTTGGCGAATCCGGGATTGGAAATATGTCTTTGAGTAAATCTGTATGTATTGTTTATTTTATTTAGTGCACGAAATTTCACAGCTGAGCAAAGATTTGCATGACCCTTCCCGAAAGACGACAATATTAAACTCTCTCAAATCATGGCCTACTTTGCTTTATGTGCTCCTGCAAAAATTTATTATTTATTTATTGTAAATGACCACTACAAGCCAAGAAACACTAGTATTTCTAATCTCATAAACCTACCATATCCACACTATATCTTTAGTGAATTTTTATCTAATTTATATATTTAAACTAGCGGCCCGCCCCGGCTTCGCCCGTGGTACATATGAAAAATAGATGTTGGCCGATTCTCAGACTTACCCGATATGCACAGAAAATTTCATGAGAATAGGTCCACCCGTTTCGGAGGAGTATGCAGACTAACATTGTGACACGAGAATTTTATATATAAGATAAATAATATGTGTTTATTTCTATTTAAGACTGCTTTTAATCCTGGAGAGATGACTGGAAGATCAACTGGTGCTGATGACCTACAGAACCCTGTAACTTTGGGCACAAGGCTGTTTGAAGATTACGGCCGTCACTCTGTAGCTCTGGATAGCATTACGAGTCATATGGACAGACAAACCTCAGAGATAAATGATTTGATGAGACATTCTATTGCTACAAATTACTCATTCAATGGAAAGGTGAGTAAATGAAATGACTTTGATCAATACTTTGATAACATTCTTCAGAAAAAATTTGAAAATGATTAAGTTAATAAATAGGATTTGACTTTTTTATTATATGAAAAGTGAAAACCTTATTTATTTATTTATTTATTTACTCTTTATTGTACAAGAGTCTTATAAAGTAAAAGTACAACAAAACCATTCAAAATGTACAAATGGCAGCCTTATGGCTCAAAGCCATCTCTGCCAGGCAACCTTCAACCTTAGTTTGATTTTTAATTGTCATTTTATATTTCACTAGCTTCCGCCCGCGGCTTCGTCCGTGTGGTGTTTTGATTTTTGAAAAGGTAGCCTATGTTCTTTCTCAGGGTCTAAAGATGGTCTGTGCCAAATTTCATCAAAATCGGTTGAGCGGTTTAAGTGGGAAAGCGTAACAGACAGACAGAGTTACTTTCGCATTTATAATATTAGTAGGGATTCATATAGCATGGATGCTTGACATTGTACAACTGTCTGTTATTATACAAACTTTATAAAGTAATTAGAAAAATCTTAATGTTTCCCTTAACAAAGAAATCTTTGGAATCATGGTTTAAGCACTCCATTTTTTGTGTAACTGTTTATTCACTAGCTAATTTACTTAAGTTTCAATTTATTATTCTTTGTAATATTACAGAGAGACTTGACAGCTGATGAAGCGTCACTAGTAATGAGAGAGGCACCTATGCCTGTTCAACAAAGCACTGAAGTTAACTTTCTGGATAGCATGTAAGATTTTAATATTTATTTATAAAATACAATAATTTTATATCTAAACTCTACCGGTATGGAAACTTCCAATTTTTGAGAAAAATTTAATTATTTCTATTCTATTACAAAATTTAATGCTATCCTAGTTCACACACTCCATAAGAAACCTTACCATAACTTTCAACTTTTTACGCTCAGTAATTTCGGCTGTCCCCCAGTCAGTCAGTAGTTTCGGTTGTCCGCCAGTCAGTCGCTGAACAGACAGGGTTTTTTTTTATATTGATTATAAATCATATTTTATCATAATACTGTGTAAATAATGAAATTATTTTTAATTTCATGTTTTCAGAGTGAGTAATTCAAACATGTCTGTTGGAGCATACTTCAAGAATAAATGCCCAATGCTGGTTAACATACTCGGCAATACAGATAGCCCTGATAGATCTATGAATCCTAGTATTACGGAAGGTAAGTTGAAAACATGTACATATTATAATAACCATAAGAAAAAAAGTATCTTTACCTATCAATTATTGGAATGATTTGTTTCTCTAAAAAATGTATAATTTTATATCTAATTAATACTTAGTTAGATAGTTAGTAAAACAAGAAATTAAATGTATCATTTTATTTTGCAAACAGTTCAAAATAGCATTTTTATTGTACCAATTTTATTTCAGTATCATCCCATGTGCCTATAGACTCTACACCAAATAAACAAAACAATACATATAAAATAGATCCCAGTTTGGACAGTGTCCCAGTGAGACAGCCCAAATCAATCAAATTCGAAAACTATGAAACTTCCACTAAAAATAAAAACGAACAGAACTATATGGCTAAATCAACAGAAAATAGAGATATTTCTTCTTTAAAATGTGAGAAAAATATGTATAAAGCCTTGGATCCTGAGCTTTCTGTAAATAAGTCAACTATGAAAGCCGAAGTTTCAATGCTTTGCCCTTTGCCAAAGGCTGTAGATTCTTTGAAAATCAAACCTCAATCTTCTTTTAAGCTGCAAACAGAGGAAACTGAAAGTTCCTTGGAGAATTCTTTAAGCATTTCCAAAATTGCTGATTATATTCGTGAGTATTATATATTTTAATGTGTTTCAATGAATACGAAATTTGTAAATAAGGTTATCCCTAAACATTGATTAAAAAATAATTTTTATATTGGTTTGCTTTTAACCAATATTAAGCTATGTACATGTAAAACATATAGATACATAGACTTACACTTATATTTAAAGCTCAAATAATGTATGTGTAATTATTATATGTGTAATTTTTTTTTCCAGGCCGACAATCAAACTTAAGTGTAACAGAATTAAGTGTTCAACTGAACAATCAAATGAAACAAATGAATAGAAAGCAACCACTGAGCGAGCTCCAAATGAACTTAATAGAAAACAAACAGAACAATCAAGAAGTTTACGTAACAAACCTAATAGACTCAAAGAAAATGGAAACAGCCAGTTCCTCAAGCACAGTGAAAACAGTTATATCCCAAGATAAATTGAAAATGTACGAGAAAAATGTTCCGTCCGTGGTAATAACGAAAGATTCTCTCGATGCGGAAAGTGTAGAGTTAAGGAATCTTAGAACACCA
Organism: Colias eurytheme; assembly: GCA_907164685.1. Taxonomy (NCBI): domain Eukaryota; kingdom Metazoa; phylum Arthropoda; class Insecta; order Lepidoptera; family Pieridae; genus Colias; species Colias eurytheme. The sequence goes on along the minus strand of CAJQZN010042483.1, from coordinate 8,023 downwards.
AGAATGGCTAGATCCAAGTCTCCGTCCAGTAAAAGTCAATCTACCCTCACTACTGTACATGAAAATAGGAGTTTTAAATCGTCAAATAGTCCATTGCATTCTAGCAAAGGTAAGGTTTTGGTGAACACCAATTATATTACTTGGTGTGTTGTTTGCGGAGTTGTTTCAAATCTTACTATGCTTTTAGTTTTAGAAAACTTCTATTTATGAATTATGAATAAATTATATGTATAAATTTTTATGTATATTAAGAGCACCTATAAAATTATTACATTTGTATTACAATGTATGCCATTGTATAAATAATTATTTTATAAATCTACGTACTTCTTCCAGTGCTAACATTGATTTGATTTGTTTGTGAAAATCGCTATTGACACATTGTGAAGTCACAATTTCTCCCTCAATATTATATTAAGCATATAATTATTTATGTAATAGGTTTTTTCATATAAATAGTGCTTCACTCTGCAAGTAGAATATGTATATTGTACATAGACTGACCGGTTGGCTAGGTGGGCCTGCCTTCCAAGCCAGAGGTCGTGGGTTCGATTCCCACCCAGGGCAAATATTTGTGTGATGAACATAGATGTTTGCTCTGTGTCTGGGTGTTAATTATGTATATAAGTATTTATTTAAAATTATATATGTATGTTTATCAGCCATCTGGTTACCATAACACAAGCGAAAGCTTAGTATGGGATCAGATCGTGCCGTGTGTGAAAATTGTCCTGAAATAAAATTTATTTAAACATTTTGAAAAAGTGCACTTAGTGTGTAGTGATAATAAGTAGTTATTTTCAGGCGAGGCTAACGCATCACACATACCCTCCCCAAATGTTGTTTATAAAGAGTTAGATAAGTCTGTAGATTGGCACGAGGTTATGCAACAGAAACATTTCCATGAAGAACGCTTTGCTAAAGGTTTGTGGGCCTCGCTTCAATGGAACGCGGAATTAACAATCGACTAATACAATTCTTTTGTTTCGTATGTTTTGCGCTAATATTGCTTTGGGGTGTAATCTCTTCAAAATTGAATTAAATATGCTGTTGTTATTGGTGAACATCCAATAACAACAGCATATCCAAAACAAACTTTGTTATGTTTTCAGATCAATGGGTTGAAATTCTTACAAAACCTGTTGAAGGATATGTAGGTATGTATATGGACATGTATTCTATTAGGTAAATTAAAAAAAAATTAAAATTAGAAATAATTGTCATGGACTTTTTAATATATTTTTGATAGTTTAAACTTACTTGTCTTCCCGTGAATTTTTTTAAAGATGAAGAAATAATTAATTTACTAAAATATTTTAGGTGTCAGTGAAGCTGTAGTCATCGAAATCACAACCTTAACACAGACTTGGTTAACGGCGAAAATTCAGTTTGAAAACCTGCCAAATGGGGGTAAAGACTTGACCATAGAGCTTCCAAGACTGCCTTTACTTTTATCTCCAGGCAAAACGGAAAAATTCACAGTGTACATAACTTCCAATATTGAAATGAACACAAATCTTCCATTCGCGATATATTTAAAAGACGCATCGATTGACCATGAATTTGAACAAAAAGGAAGCTTAGAAGTGGTTATAAAAATGCCGTCAATACAAGCTGTGTCCTGTGACGGTGTGAACAAGATATCTTTCCCGCTTATTCAAGAGAAGACGTCACTCACGAAATATTTCGTTCTCTTGAGTGATTGTCAGGCTGATCTACAATTGGAATTATCTATAATGACAGGAGATAGTATGTTTGTGATAAAGAATGTTCAGGAAATTAATAAGAGCGATGTTAGTAAGGTGTTGATGGAACGACAAGCTTCGAGTGAGGACCAACCGAAGAAAGGCAAATTGATAAATAAGTTGCTCTGCAGGTTGAGTGGGGGTAATGCTATTAAAGTGACTATTATGTTCACGTCGCCGAAATTATCAGACTTGGGTATAAGTAAGTGTTTATTTTATATTTATTACATAAATATTTGCAACAATTTTCTTTTTTTTTATTTTATTGTTAAATACCATTGAGATAATATTACTACGTATGGAGGAGACACCACGAACAAAATCTGTGCGCCATTTTTTTGCTCTTACTAAGTTTTAAAAATTATTATCTAGTTAGGTACTTACCGATAAAAGTTATTCCTTTGCACTTTTCCGTATTATTTGTATTATTTGTGCAATATCGTAACACACACGAAGGCATATTTGATGCGTTTCACTTTAAAACAAACAAAAAATGAGCGTGCAGTTACGCCATATGGCGTATGTTGAGCGGAACATAAGTGATGTAGGCGGTGTCGTCTCCATATGTATATCTCAATGTTAACATACATGTCAAGAAAGTTTAAAATTTTTGTAGGTAGTTTCGATTTATAATTGCTTACTAACTAACTTTTTATTTTCTAGTGGACCAAATGGCAACATTCAAGGGGTGCTTGAATGTAAATCTCATTGGAGTTGACACAGTGCTAAAGAAAGTGAATCTGCTCGCTTCAGTTGGAACAGCACATCTAGAAGTTCAGACAACTGGCGATAGGATTGTTGTTTCCAACGGTAAATAAGTACATAATTTTTATTGTACAAAACAATGTTAAGCCACTTGGAGCTTAAGAAAGCCTGGACTTATTTAAATGATTTGTCTATATAAATTTATAAAGAACAGAAAAATTCGATTACGGGGCGGGATTCGAACCCGCGTCCTTTACGCCAATTCGGGGCGGACGCTTGACCAATTCAGCCAGCCGTGATCCCACAAAATTTTCTATGCTTATCTTACCATAAACATTTTTAACTTAAAAAGACATTGAAAATATTAATTGTAAATTGGGAGATTTTTTATATTTCATGTAAATTTCTTCATAAGCTAATTTTTAGCAGCTTTATACTAAAAAAATCGTACTTTTACTCATACAAGTGTTTGTATTTGTTTACATAATATACAACATACATATCAAAATTCACCTATACCATACATTACCTATGTAAAATTACTATCTAATATTTCAGAGCCGACAAGCATTACTATGTACAACAGTGGCATGATACCGGGAGCTTGGGTAATAATGTTCAAAAGTGTGAACGGGGACACAAACTTTCCCTTCAAAGTGTCTGCGAGTAGGATCGAGGTGCGGCCCGGAGAGTCGAAGCAAATACATGTCGTGTATACTGGGCCGCAAGATGTTGTTCATGATGGGTAATTGTTATAGTAAAAACATTGATAGTTTTTTCGATAATTAATTAAAACTCAATTTAAGATACAAAGTTCAGGATGAGAACTTAATATTGTAATTAATATATAAATTAAACCAAGCTATTAAAGTATATGTGCATAAAAATTGCGTTTTTTATGACAAGTAATTCATATTGAGCAATAAATTCTAATAAAAGTAACTTTTCTGTGAATTGGATACTTACAAAATTCGAAAATGAATAAGGGTTAATTAGTTAAATTATTAAATTGCAGAAAACTGATACTTGAAGAGGTTACAACATCCACGAAAACTGAAATAAACATAACCGGCGGGTCCGAGAAGCCAAAATCATTTCCCATCAAAACAAACTTCAACAACATGTCCTGGGTCCGAGCTGGCAGGAAAGAACTTAGTTTAAAGAATTCTACAAATAAAAAGATACAAATTCGTTGCCAAATAGTTGGCGATGGTTTTGCTATAGATTCTCCTGGATTGGAATCAAGAGGAACGTATTTATTGACGTTCGGGCCGTGTGAATGTCGACCGCTGCCTATTATTTTCTCACCTACTTCGAGTATGCCATTTGCTGCTTCACTGCACTTGGTGTATGATAAAAATAGTGATTTTTCGAGAAAGGTAAGTGTGCAAGCTGAGTTTGTATAAGATATCTGAAAATGATTTGTTTTTTGTTAATTTAAAAAAGACACAATTTCCTTTAGAAAGTTAAGTTTCCACTAATGGAAATATATTATTCACTAACAAACCACAATTTAGTAAGAATTCTTTAACACGGTCCTTAAACACTGACTGCTAAAACACTTGAATATCGCTTTAACAAATGCTCAGTCCTTACATAAAATATTATTTAGCAAAAGTGTGTTCGTTTATTTATCTTTTCTTCAATTGGTAACGGAGTTATTTCACTAAAGGTATATACATAGGTATTTATGCATGTACACTTTGCATTAATAAGGTTAACAGTTTTTTTTATTTTAGAATACATCATTATTTAATACAAACCGATTATATTTTGGCGTATTCCCAAGATGTTCAATATAGAATGTAGGTAACAATACAAATTACATGTTTACATTGAGTTACATGTACTACGTACTAGAGAGGACATCGCTGCTACACTTTTTTTAACACGAGTTAGAGTCAATCGTCTCAAACTAATTTTTTTTTTTGTTACATTGATTGGTTTTAATTGATAAGCTTATTCATATTTTTTTAATAAGATAAACAATATTTATTTGTTACATTGATTGGTTTTAATTTATAAGTAATAAGAGGCAGAATACCTACAAAGTGTATGACTCACTAGCCGGCCCGCTTCGCCGCGCTTGTCGCACAGATTTTGTTCCTGGTGCCCTCTCTAGTAATAATACCTCAATGCATATTTACAGATAAAACTCCACGGTTGTGCATTACCCACAAACGAAGGCGTGCGCTGGGGCGGTGCGCTTGTCACGTACGGTGCGACGGCACTCGTGCGAGCCGCGAGACGCCAGCCCATAGACTTGACGCTGTACAACCGGGCCGGGGCTCCCGCGTTTGTGGCGGTCGCTGTGCATTTTAATTGTGAGTTGTGTTCAATATCGATCAACAGACAGATTTTCCATTTATAAAAGTTTTCGCGAGACGCCAGCCCATAGACTTGACGCTGTACAACCGGGCCGGAGCACCCGCGTTTGTGGCGGTCGCTGTGCATTTTAATTGTGAGTTGTGTTCAAAGGGAGAATATCGATCAAAAGACATAAGATTTTCCTTTTATAAAAGTTTTCGCGAGACGCCAGCCCATAGACTTGACGCTGTACAACCGGGCCGGGGCACCCGCGTTTGTAGCGGTCGCTGTGCATTTTAATTGTGAGTTGAACGGAGAATATCGATCAACAGACAAATTTTCTTTTTATAAAAGTTTGCAAAAAATAAATTAAAATAGTAGGAACTTCCCCTATTAAGGGGGGGGGGGGGGACGGAAATTAATAGTTTTCGAGATATTTACAAATAAAGTTTTTGAGGTTATGTTGGATTGTTGGTTCTATTCGGTCGGTCGGTTTAATGTCGGTTCTAGCACTTTTTGAGACGCTACGCTCGCTCCGCTCAGTCAATTAAAAAAACCTTACCTAACCTAACCTAACCTTGTATGTTTAGGGTTCGGAGTGTTTATTTATTCAGCCTTCCCCCTCCCTACCCCCAGATTTTTAATGTTTCGGTTATATATGTCGTGGTCATATCGTAGATTTGATCATTTCATGATATGAGTGGCCATTTCACGAAATGGTCGCATATCGTGAAATGGCCAACATAGTTTGATCAGATCGTTAAATCGTCAACGTTTCACGATTTGGTCATCCACATTTGGCCAGATCGTATAAAATATAAAGAGTCCATATAATATTAAAAAAATTCAGAATAACTATATTCTAAAAACTTGTTTAATGTCATTAAAGTTAGTGCCGCGGCAGCGGCCGGCGAATGCCAGAAGCGAATCGTTTTTGCAATAGAAAACAGTTAGGTTAGGTTAGGTTAGACTTTGATAAACAACGCACGAGCCGAGCGAGCAAAGCGAGCGTGCCGCGGCAGCGGCCGGCGAGTGCCAGAAGCGGATCGCTTTTTAAAAAACAAACAATTATAATAATATAGTAGTAGTTTCTTAAATTATTTTATTTAAGTCGCATTTTTTCTTAAATACATTTAAGATATCCACATTTTCCATAGTACTCGTACCTCTTCGTCGTAAATTCTTTGCTATGACTTTCTTCATAATATTGTTATTAAACGAATTATGAAGTTTTTAACTGCGAATAATTTAATTTTCGCCAGCGGCCGCCATCTTATCACATAAACACAGAGCTTGCAGCGCCTCTACCAACGATTAATGTAACTATTTTACGATATGATCAAATAATTTTGATCAAATAATTTTTTCATGAAATGATCAAAATTATTTGATCATTTCATGAAAAAACCGTGCGTTAATTGGCCATATCGTGAAACGATTTCTTATCATTGATCTGCCCAAACCACATCATGATGTGGCCAAACTAAATTGGCCATTTCACGATATGCGACCATTTCGTGAAATGGCCACTCATATCATGAAATGATCAAATCTACGATATGACCACGACATATACATATATCTATCATGACAGTAGGGTAAAAAAGAAACTTGTTTTAAGTAATAATTTATTAATTCATTTATATACATACAAAATAGCTTTAATTAACTCTTCAAAGGTGTCTTTATGACTTAGTTTTATCTTTCTTCTAAAATAGTATTCAATCAACCAGTCGTTGAAATCCATTTTATTGTGTTCTTTTCGAAATTGCTTTTTTAAATCTCGCCAATGACTCTCTATACTTTGAGTGTGTGTCCCATCTGGTGCCACAAACTTATTAATAGGATCACTGTGGTTCACACGTCTGTGAATGAAACCATGTTCAGAAAGGCTTGAATATGCTTTCCAATAATCTGTGTGTATTATTGAACCTTCCCGAACATGTACCAATATATCAGCCGATCGCTCATTATCGGGACACACCTCTAGTCTTAAATCATCTTGACCATCCTCTATCATTCCTATGACCCAATGTCCTTCTATATTTCGGCCTCTATTATACTTACGTTTGCCAAACTTAGATTCGTCTATTTGGACTACTTTGTTTGGTCCACCGATTTTCTCAAGACCCTAATTCATAAACAACGATCGTCTCTCGGCAGTAATTAAACCAGTCAGCTATTGTTTTTGCTGAGAGCACCGGGTCATTATCGGTGGCTAGTTGAATTTGGGTCTGTTCATAAGATAATCCAAGACTATACGCATACATAATTTGCAGCACAAGAGAGATATTTAGGCGCACATTTTCGAAAAAAGTCCCTTGCGCACGGGCAACAGATTTGGACCTGCAGTTACTTTTACGGCAGCGAAACCTTCCGAATTGACCAGTAGCTTCCAGACACATAGTAGTTTTGTGAAAATGACATTTTTTATTCTTGGGAATCATTCCTCGCTCCTCAAAAAACTGTAAACATTTTGAGTTCCTAGTTTACTGTGTATTTTTTTCTAGTTCCACATTGATCTGAAGCAATTAATATTAAATTATTAAATTACAATAATAATTTTTAATTCTAGTAATATTGCATTAGCTCTTTGATTTGAATTATGACAGATTTAATGTAATAGATATTATGAATTTCATTATTTTGAGATGTCTAATCGATAAAGGTTAGTCACTTTTCATAGTAAACTGCTTTTCTTTTTAGTTTCTTAACCTACGTTTTTTTTTTGTTTGAGTGGGAATCGCCCTAAAGTCGCTTCTGGCACTCGCCGGCCGCTGCCAGGCATAGCGATAGCTAGGCAGCTAGCCCGCTAGGTCCAGGACGCTATGAAACACAATGGAGACACATGGGAGCACAAGTGGCTCGTAAGAGTCCAACGCATTCACGTCGTTATGGTGGGCTGAATTTTTGTGTTAAAGGGCTGATAGACGTACGAGTAACGCGAACTTGTGGCTCGACGACCTTTTTCGCTCGTGTATCACCCCAAGTACGCGTACTTAAAAACATGTTTGAAATTTTACTCGAAGCCCGCCATCACTCGCACGTGTGTCACCGCCGGGAGCCGCGAGCCTAGCCTGTCTAGCTATAATAGGTGTTATTAAGTGCAAAAGTTCATCATATAACGGCGCAGGCATCCTCAAACAATTATGCAAGTCTTCCTTCTCTTCACGTGTTAGCTACTTCACCAAATTTACGTGAGATAAACGCTCTTTTTTGAAAGTCAGTTTTTCACCCACTTTTGCCGATTTCGTCTTCTGCTTTTA
>CAJQZN010042482.1:0-15011 GCA_907164685.1 Colias eurytheme | reverse complement strand
GGTGAAATTCTTTATAAGCCATAAGATTTAAAGCGAAAAGACCACGATCGTAACTTTCAGTTAAAATAACAACATCCATACTATATTATTAATATTATAAATGCAAAGGTAACTCTGTCTGTCTGTCTGTTACTCAATCACGCCTAAACTACTGAACCAATTTTCATGAAATTTGGTATGGAGATATTTTGATACCCGAGAAAGGACATAGGCTACTATAGTAGTAAATATGTTTATATTGAACGGACGTACAATAGCTTTATACGGACGACCAATAGCTATATATACGGACGTCCAATTGCTATATACGAATGTTCAATTCAAATCTAGTGGGATATTCTCAAAATCTCTCTTCTTCTCTCTAAAAATATATCTTCCTACTAAATGCCAATAATTCCCATTGATCCCGGGAAAATCTGTGGGGACAAATGAGAATAATCCAATATGGTGCAAGTGATGCAACACGATTGGTAACAGTATTTCCATCATACAGTAGCTTGTAGCCAAACAGTACTGCCTTAAATAGTAAATTATCCCTCAATCGTAGTTCGAAGCGTGTCGAGGGGTTTCATCCTTTCATTGTGGATATCCCTAACATTCGAACTCGTCGCTTCGAGTCTTCTTTCATAATTAAAACAGCCAAACAATGGAATTCACTCCCTACCACTATTTTTCCTGAGCAATACAACCTGGACCTCTTCAAAGCTAGGGTGAATAGGCTTCTCCTAGGCAGACGTGTACCCAAGTAGACCACATCGTCGCTTTTACTCAGGTGGGATTGTGGTCAAACGATGGCCTATCGATTATAAAAAAAAAAATGTGTGCGTGTACTAGTGTACACACGTAAGAAGTGAAACTTCTTTATGACCTTATTTTTCAAAAAATAATTTACTATATGCAACTTTACAGAAATACGTCGAATCACGCGTGGTAGGCATAAGAAGATGGCGCGTAACGAGAAAATGTTACACTAAATTTTTTTCCCACCCCGATAAAGAAGTTTCACTTCAAAAAAAATAGTGCCACATTTTTACAATTAAAGTAGCCAGGTTATTTAACGTCCGTATATAAGCTATTAGGCGTCCGTATATAGATATTGGACGTCCGTATATAATATTTGACGTCCATATATAATGTTGGTTCACAAATAAAGTTATTACCTACCTAATTTTCTTATAAAAAATAGACTAGATAAACATGTACATAATTATATGCTTGTTATTTTAGCAACTACCTGCGATTTTTCATGTAAAAATTACAGACATGAGCTTAATTTTCTTTCTCTTATTATAAACTATTTGTGTACTAAACTTTATCAAAATCCATTGTTACTTAGTTGTGTAGATAGATAAATGATATAAAAATAATGTGCATCCGTATATGTATAGATCTTACGAAATTAGTATAAATGAAAAGACAAGCGTTAATAAAAGAAACCGAAATCTGGCAACGTCGCACTCACAAAATATGCCGTTCATGCTATGAGGACGCTAGATAGTCGATGCGATAGATAAATCACGATCAATATATCCAGGACGCCTATAATTTATGAGCATGGTTCGGGGTTCAAAAATGTTGCGGCACGAACGCAAGAAGAATATCGCGAAAAATTAAATTATTCGAAAATGACGTACCCCACGGAGCTGGCTATCGAAAAACTAAGCAATATTCATTAACACATGTTAAAAAAAGCAAGGGGAACTGGGGGACGTCGTAATGATGCACGACGTGCATGACGCCAAAAAGATTGTATGATGTAAATATATATATATACATATATATATATATATATATATATATATATATATATATATATATATATTTATCCCTCAAACAAACAGCCGTCCTCTGAAGACAAAAATGCATTTAAACTGGCGTCCACCTGCTTTTGGCGTCCGAATACTGGACGCCACTTTGATAGCCAGTGGCATTTACGTCCTATTGGTCCTAACAAACCGTAGGACAAATATCGATAGATGCCAAAATATCGTTTAAATGGCTGCAATAATATATTAAAAAGTTCGAGAAAAAATCTTAGCGCAGATGAGGCGCTGCTGTCGCGCGTATATTCACAGTCGTATAACTCGGGGATTTCCTGACGCCGACTTCGCGTATTTGGCGTCCACAACTGCGACGTTGCCAGCTCGTATTTACCACTGACTGCAATCATAAAAATATTATATTCGCCGTAGGAGGTGTACGCGTTGCGTATAATTAGGAGCCCGAGTTTATTTAAAAACTTTTAAAAAGTCAGTGAAAGTTATAAAAAAAATTACGTGCAGTTATTGGCACGTATTTTATGTGGATTGATGATGAATTCCCGAGGACTTCGAAGTAGAAAAATATTATCATTAGTCGAAGAAAATCTTTCGACTAAGGGTTTTACTACAGGTAAGTCTTATTTTCTGTATTAAAGTACATTAGCCATTTTATATAGGTATAAGTATGTAGACAAGTCAAGACACGTCGTGTTACAGAACATCAATTCGATCTCTGCCGCTATTGTGTCGATATATCTAGTTATACCTTAAAATATTGTACTCATTACATTTCTCCTACAAAATGGTAGATTTTGCTGATGTAGACAGATTTTTGAACAAAAATTACTTAAAATATTTTATAAAAAAACAAATTAAAGTGGCCGTGGACTTCGACTCATTTTATACTACGAGATAAGTGTATAATTTGTGGAGTGTATTCAAGTTCTTCTGAAAATCCTATACATATGATTGTTGACATGAACAAAAATTTAAACGTCATTTGGTGGCTTCAAAATAGTGTGTTTTTCTGTCATATGTGTAACTATTTATTATACGATCACTACCCAGCTGATGAGTGTATAATGTGCTGAATTAAACAATTAAATTACTAAAGGTTTGTGCTTATACTCGTATGTTTATATTATTAAAGTAACTACATTAAAATGTAATAACTGCCGGTTAAGGCTAACTAGTATCAACCTACTATAGCTTTAAATCCATCAGGATAAAAATAGTTTACCTACTTGTATATTAAACTAAGATGTAAGCTACTGCCGTACAAAATTTCATTCAAATTCCTTTAGTTTTTATCCAGAATTAACTAGTTTAAAGACACACACAAATAAAGATATTATAAAGATGTTAAAAAATGTAAATAAATTCTATCCTACCTATGTTATATTTCGCTCGCGTATCTTTATGTGTAATTTGACGTCCGTATATACAGCTGTATGACGTCCATATAACTGTTCGCGAACTTTTATTTACCTACTACTCCCGTAGTCTTAATAAGTTACTAGTTGCAAACCGCGACATCGTCCACATTGTTTTCGCTTACGAATACTTTAGCTAAAAAATAAAAAAAAAAGAAGATGGGCGTGGGGCACATTAATTTGCAGAGTACGGAGTGGCACAACGTACTCGGCGCGCATAGCCGGGGTTCCCCGGTTCGAATCCTGGTCCTGGTTGGGTCGAAACTTTTCATCTTGTAATTTTAAGTGTTTAGTAAATTATAAAAATGTTTTTAAGCATAAATTTATATTTGACTATAGCTTTATGTTATTTTTCTTCTTCTTTTGTTACTTTAGCTTAAGTATTTGTAAACGAAAACAATGTGGACGAAAACGCAGACTATGTTGCGGTTTTCAACTAGTATCTTATTAAGACTACGGGAGTAGTATAGGTAAATTAAAAGTTCCATAACAGTTACTTGGACGTCGTACATCTGTATATACGGACGTCAAATAAGATTTTTTTTACCGTGTAATTTTAAATGTTTAGTAGGTACTTACTTAACATAAAGCTAATTATAGGTTCTCACTTACACCTAGGTAAATAATGTTATTTTAACTGTTTTCTATAAAGCACTTCTACGCACGCCTTTAGGAACTCTACTATTGTATATAGGTATTAAATTAATGTATTAGTTGTAAGAGTAAACCATTAATTAAGTAGGTATCATTACAGTTTTAATTTAGATTTTTAATTTTATCTAGGAGTATGTTATTCATAAAAAATTGTTTTCCACACAGAAAATATTTATTTATTTATTTATTTGAAAACTACACAGCTTACAGTTTGACTTAATCTACTTATATCTATGATACAATATGATAACATGATTTACTTAATGAATCATTAAATTGCTTTTTTAGCTCAAAAAAGGAAAAATGGTACCGGGAATATGAAGAGAGGACGTAAAAAGAATACAAGCAAAGTTAATACAAAGTCTGTTCAAGCAATAGATAACGAGATAAATGAAGAAGATGCTACTGTGATAACAACAGTCCCAGACAGTGCTCATGCTTACGTGCCTTCAAGTTCCACTGAAAACTCTTTAATTCTTGCTAATGTTAATAATAAATCAGACTTCAATACGTCCGTTTTAAATAAGAACTTAGAGTACACTGTTAATCCTTCAATTTCTACAGATATTTCTCATATATCGGACTCCTACGCGTCTCTTGTACCTGATAACAAAGAAAATTCTGACCCTTGCATTTCTTCAAATGTAAGCCATATATCAGACTCTTATGAATCTATTTCTAATAAGAAACTAGAAAGTGTGCCCCTTAGTGTTAAAGATGATAATGATTATTCTCAATCCATGGATACAAGAAAGAATACGTCTTATTTCAACGTGTCTTTCAATGACATGCCTGATTCTCAGATGCATAGTTTTTGCAAATTATCTGATATGTTGAATTTTTCTGACATGTTTAAATATTCACCCTTTCAAAATAAATCCACTTCCTTTGAGAATAATTTTCTTCTCGATTCTAGAAACCAAATCTCAGATATACCTACTTACGTCTCAAATTCGACTGTTAATAACGTGCCTCCGTCAGAAGAAGAGAAACTTTCTGCTATATTGAACCACGCGAGTCACCTTTACCCTGAAAATATAGAGAAAACGTCCACTTACCTCAAAAATACTGTTATTGTTGAGCCTCCACCAGTAGCAACTGAACCTCTTGCTGTCTTGGACAGCGTTAGCCCCCTCAATCCTGAAAATATAGAGAAACAATCCACCTATCCCTTAAGTACTGATAATCTTGAGCCTTTGCCAGTAGCAACAGAACCTCTTGCTATCTTGGATAGTGCCAGCCGCGTCGATGCTGAATATATAGAGAATAATTCCACTTACCCCTTAAGCACTGATATTGTTGAGCTTCTGCCAGTAACAACTGAATCTTCTGGAATTTTGAATCACGTTACCAGCCTTGGTCCTAAAATAACTGAAAAGAATACTACTTACCAGCTAAATACTGATGAACCTCCACGAACAGTAGTTGAATCATCTACCTTGAGCCATCTCAGACATCTTAATCCTATTGGAAATACAATCATTAACAAGCCCACTTACACACCAGAAGTAAGCCAGAAGCCTCGGTTAGAACTTCCATGCATATTGTCAGATGATCGGAATCAAGACGAATCTGTTCCATTATTTGACAATGAGTCTGACTTTTCTGATCTTTCAAATGATAAGAATTATGAACCATCATCTTATGAATCTTCATCAGAATCAGACCAAGAACTATTAATAGAAAACGAATGTTTAGATGAATCACGTAAGGTCAGTAGAAAATTGATATATATAATGTATACCTACACAGTTTCCAAAGAAAGGAGTAGGAGTAAAAAACTCGCTGACGAATGGCTGTTTACATACATTACCCTATGAAGATATTAACACCAATACACACAAACACACACACACACACACACCCACACCCACACACACAGCCTTAAGTTAAATAAAAAGTACTTAAACTAAACTATTTTATGCAGGTGGGCTCTAATGAGCTGCGACACAGTTTACAAACACTCAACATCTTATGTAATACTGTTCTTTCCATTTAAATTAAAAAATATTATTATGGGGGCAAGTATACCTATGGGGCCTCGCGGCGGTGCTGAAAAAAGCTCCGGCTAATAAAATAAAGGTTTAACATTTTAATTTACAATCGACATCAGTGATAGATTAAAAAGTAATGTGTATTTCAGGATGCTTCAAGCTATTGCGATAAGACAAGTCCAGCAGAAAAAGAAAATGTTTCGTTAAGAGAAGATTTTGTGAGGGTTGATTCGAAAGAAAAATCGGAAGAAAGATCAAATGAAAATGTGGACACGGAAAAGGATGTACCGGAAGATAAAAACACATCAGAGGTAGATTTGAAAGGTAAACGCATTCGAGAAAGAGATTTTTGTTTCTACTGTGAAAATTTTATTTTGAATTTTTCGCGACATATGGTTCGAAACCACTTATCTGAACCTGAAGTGCAATCAGCAATATCGCATCCAAAAAATAGCCTTAAGCGTAAACATATATTTAGCGATCTACGAAAAAAGGGTAATTATGTAAGTAATTCACAAACCGCATTCAAACCAGTGAAGAAGTGTAGGTTTTCTGAAAAGGCCGACTATTTACCGTGTTCCAAATGTTTAGGTTTTTATTCAAGGAAACAACTGTGGAGACATGTAAAAAAATGCAATAATACAACTTCTACAAATAATGCACAAGTTGATGCACAAAATTTTCTTGTACGTTACGTTAAAGTCGACAATAATTTAATGAAAAACGTGTTTCCTCGTATGAAACCAGACAAGATATCATTAGTAGCTAAAAAAGATAAATTAATTTGTATGTTTGGAGCTCAATATTTGAGAACACATCGCGAGGATCATTTTGCATCTGTAGTCTCACGTAAGATGAGGGAGTTAGCGAAATTGCTTGTAGAAATAACTAATCTGAACCCAAATATCAATAGCTTTGAACAAGTATTAAAACCACAATATTATGACACTTTAGTACACGCAACCAAAATAGTAGCCCGATACAATGAAGCAACACAAAAATTTGATGCCCCAACTTACGCCATGAATATTGCTACATCCATAAAACAATGTTGTAGTATAGCTTTATTGCAAAGTACTAAAATGGAAACCTCTGTTCACACAGCTTCTATTCAAGCAGATTTAAAAACTCTATCAACATTAATAGGGGAGAATTGGAAGTTTGATATTTCTAGCCAAGCTGCTGATGACCTTAATGTAAAGAAGTGGAATAAAACCACTATGGTGCCTCTTGCTGCTGACTTAAAACTATTCAAAGATTATCTTTGTGCCATTTCAAAACAGTCGTCCGATAATTTAACACAATCTGAAGGAAAAACGAACGTTGAAGCTTTTAATAACTTGGTGGAATCTACATATTGTCGCGTTCTCCTTTTGAATAGACGTCGGCCCGGTGAATTACAACGATTAAAATTAAATGATTACAATGACCATGGCAACGACAGCAATAAATATGAAGAATTTGACAAAATTCTTACTTCCACCGAAAAAATATTAGTAGATAAATTAAAAAGAATAGTGATCCGTGGTAAAAGAGGGAGAGGGGTGCCAGTACTATTTAGTATTGAAGTGCAAGACGATATTAAAAAAATACTATCAGTGAGACACATGTATGTTAAAGACGACAATAATTTGCTTTTTGTAAAAGCAGGTGGAACAACTGTTTGTGGTTACAAAATTTTAGAGAAATATGCAAAAGCAAGTGGTGCTAAAAACTACAAAGCTCTTACATCAACGCGGCTGCGAAAACATCTAGCGACGATGACCCAGCTATTTACAATGACTGAATTAGAGCTTGAACAACTAGCTACTTTTATGGGTCACACCCTAAGTGTACACAAAAATAATTACAGGTTACCCAGCGACATTTATCAAACTGCAAAAATTTCGAAACTTTTATTATTGATGGAGGATGGAAAAGCGGATGAATTTCAAGGAAAATCTTTAGATGAGATAGAATTGAACATGGACGAAGAAGTGATAGGAGACGAGATCGAAAATCAGGAAGTTGTTGATATGGAAATAGAAGAAGCAGGTCCATCGCAAAATATTAACCTGAATAGACAGGAGCAAATCGCTTCAACTTCTTCCCAAGTACTTACTTACAACGCATCTGCAAAAAAAAAGAGGACACTTGTTCCTTGGACAAATGAACAAAAAAACGTTGTAACCAAATATTTTAAAGACCACATTAAGCATAAAAAGCCTCCAAAACGAGCTGAATGCGACCAATTAAAAAATAACCATCCTACACTTCTTCACAATAAGGACTGGGTTAAAATTAAAGTCTTTATACAAAATATTTATTCAAAAAAATAAATTGATAACTAGACTACTCTTTTATTTTTTTTATAACACGACTAAAACTAAGTATGATTCAACTTTGACTCGCAGTAAATTAAAAAAATATAATTTTTTTCGTTATACATTATTTGAATTGGCACATCGCGAAAAATATGGATTTCTCGCGTTGTGCCAATTCCAATAATGTATAAAACTGTGCTTCATAAATTTAAGATGTCTCCTTTGATGAATAAGTAATTAAGCTAAGTGGGTAGGAAAGAGTTTTTATATTAGTAAGTAAGGGTAGTTAAGTCTAAACGTACGTGTTTGGACGTCTGATTGTTTAGTGCTGTTTAACGGTGATGTGAATCGTACAAAAAAAAACCATTTAATATACTTGATTATAATTATTGGGTTATACTTTTAGTATGTAGGTTAGCAACGAATATTACTGTATCCACCTGGTACAAAAGTTTTCTTCTGTGTAAAAACTATTTTTTTTGCTATTTTAAGTACTGAATATAAAAAGTGCAAGATGTGTTCCATAAGCAATAATAATTTTATTAATCATTATTATTATTATTTTAAGTACCGACTGAGTAGGTGCCAAAGTTAACTTTATAAAGTTGTTTTATTACCTATTGTAATTGTTGTGATGTTAATTATACTTACCGACTGAGTAGGTGCCATATACAGAGTGAATTTTACAAGTGGGAATGGATGGCCAAATCTGAAATTATGAGTAGTAGCGAAACCGCTCAAAAGAGTCTCAAGGCCGATTTTAATGAAAAAAATGAAACTGCATAATTAGATTTGAAAAATATCTATATTTCTAGCCAATAATCGAACTCTGAAATCGTGATTCTGAAAATAAGACACGTCCTGTAATCTTCTTCCTCATTAGCGACACTATCGAATGGTGTAATAATACAGATATATCTTTTATTTAAAAATCACAAAGTTCGATTCCTGGATAGGAATATTGATATTTCAAAAATCCATTGATGTAATTTTAGTTTTCATCAAAATCGGGAGACTCCTAAAAACCTTAAGTTTTACGCCCATAGTTTCGGATTCGGGCATCCACTTCCACTTGAAAAATTTACCTGTATAAAGTTATTTTATTACCTGTATATTGTTATTTTATTAAGTTATTATATAAAGTTATTTTAAATATAATATTATTGTAATTGTTGTGATCTTAATTAATTATAACAACTAAAGTCTGAAATTTCTGTTTTAATAGTTCTTAAAGTCAAATTTCACGTCCAGCACTAAGTGACATATCACACTAGCGGATTGCGAGCGGTTTCAAAGCGGAGCGGGTGCGCAACGAATACGTTGCGGTTGCGCAGCGAATTCGTTGCGGACGCGTGGCAGATGCGCAACGTTTACGTCGCAGTCATGTACACTCATTAACAAAATGGAATCCGTGCTGGTTGTTACTTATAACTTGTGATAGTATAATAATTATGAGATCATTATTTTTTACGAGTTTCATAACATGTTAATGTTTAGGGTATTGTTTTATCTATTAAATCTTGGTCGAAATGCAATCAGATAACTTAATTGCTCATTAAGAAAGTTCATTAGTGAAATAAATGTTAAAGCTCCTTAACTAAAACAGGGCTATCTTATTATTAGATAAATAGCAGTGAATAGAAAATTTTATCAAGCAACCAGCAACTCACTATCACTTTGCTCATAATTAGGTTCACAAAATCTCTTTATAACATACGTTGCTATGGGAGAGATTATACTGGTCAGTCGTTACATACTTTTGGAATGTATGGTACATTCTAAAAGTCCTAGTAATTCAATTTTATAGCACCTTTTTTTAACAACTCCAGTTGTTATTACATCTTTAGTTAACTGTTAAGTAAGTGCATTTCCACAGTACGGTTAAAAAATTGAGTGCTACAGAAACGATGGAAATATTGAATGGAAGTTAGGCAAGGCGGAAGGGCTGGCTTTTGTGCGAGAGTATACAAAATGACGCGTCCGCAACGAATTCGCTGCGCAACCGCGGCGTGTTCGTTGCGCGCCCGCAACGTATTCGTTGCGCACCCGCTCCGCTTTGAAACCGCTCGCAATCCGCTAGTGTGATATGGCACTAAGTGCTGACATATAAGGTGATTTTTTAAATATTTGTTATCATATTGATTAATAATAGTAGTTGATAATCTTTTTAGAAAATAACTTTTGTTAACAATGTACGGCGAAGTTGCCAAATTGTTTTTGACATAAACTTGTAATAAAAGTGTTATAATTGTCTCAACAATACTCTAAATCTAAGATAATTCCTATATTATGTTATAATAAACGTGGTGTTGTTGACAAAATTAATCAACGCTTGTCTTATTATTTCTAGCGCTTGGCGCATTATAAGATTCTACTCTATCTCTAAAACACTGAATAAAAGTGATACATCTAATTGCTCTTTGTTTCTTTTTATTTACCTAATATGGGTTACCCCGTATAAATAATTATAAACTGTAGATTAAATACATACGTACTAACAATATGAGTGCCCGCCACACGGCTCTCGGGTACAAGAATAATTTGTTCGTGTACCCACGACTCGCCTCCCGAGTCCCGAGTGTAAATCAAAACACGATGATAAAGCTGCCAAAAATGTTTAGTAAATCCATATCTATACATATAATAACACTAATCCAATAGCTATACATATGGGATTTACATGCCTGAAATAAAACAATTGTTTTTTTTATTTCATTTATTTTATTTTATAATAAAATCGTAGGAAAGTCAAAACTGTACATTGAATATTTTTTTAAAAGAATACTTGAGGCGTGATCTACAATCGATATAGAAGCCAAAAATATAGTTTTTAGAATTTTTGTCTGTATGTACGTCCGGGATAAACTCAAAAACTACTGCATGGATTTACTTGAAATTTTGCATAAATATTACTAAGAGGTCGGGTCAGGCTATTCGCTACATATTATCAAGCCACCTCACCTACGGGGCATAAGAGTTCGTTTGTTTGGTCGAACGCGCTAATCTCAGGAACTACTAGTACGATTTGATTGATTTGATTCTTTCAGTGTTGGTTAGCTCATTTATTGAGGAAGTCTATAAGCTATATAATATCACGCTAAAGCTAATAGGAGTCGAGCAGTAATGAAAAATGTTACCAAATTGGAGGAAATTTAAGCGACGGTAGCGGAACAGTAATGTTTATCGTGGGTGAAATTCTTTATAAGCCATAAGATTTAAAGCGAAAAGACCACGAACGTAACTTTCAGTTAATATAACAACATACTAATATGTTTATATTGAACGTACGTAAAATAGCTTTATACGGACGCCCGATAGCTATATACGGACGCTCAATAGCTATATACGGACGCTCAATAGCTATATACGGACGTCCAATTGCTATAGGTATACGAATGTTCAATTCAAATCTAGTGGGATATTCTCCACCAGGAACGTCACGAGAAGTTGATTAAAAATATTTCTTATTATTAATCTGTGGGGACAAATGGGAATAATCCAAAATGGTGCAAGTGGTGCAACACGATTGGTAACAGTATTTCCATCATACAGTAGCTTGTAGCCAAACAGTACCTACTGCCTCAAATAGTGCCGTATTTTTACAAGTAGGTAATTGAACGTCCGTATATAGCTATTAGGCGTCCGTATATAATATTTGACGTCCATATATAATATTGGTTCAGGCTTAGGTAGGATACAATCCTGATTTTATCATACCTATATATTTTTTATTGACCCACAAATGAAGTTATTACCTACCTACTTGTCTGAAATTTATAAAAAAATAGACTAGATATAAACATGTACATATTTATATGCTTGTTATTTTAGCAACTACCTACCTGCGATTTTTCATGTAAAAATTACAGACAGGAGCTTAATTTTCTTTATCTTATTATAAAGTATTTGTGTACTAAACTTTATCAAAATCCATTGTTACTAATACGTGTAGATAGATAATAATAAATGATATAAAAATAAGTTGCATCCGTATATGTATAGATCTTACGAAATTGGTATAAATGAAAAGACAAGCTTTAATAAAAGAAAGAGATAGTAAACCGAAATCTGGCAACGTCGCACTCACAAATGCCGTTCATGCTATGAGGACGCTAGATAGTCGATGCAATAGGTAAATCACGATCAATATATCCAGGACGCCTATAATTTATGACCATGGTTCGGGGCTCAAAAATGTTGCGGCACGAACGCAAGAAGAATATCGCGAAAAATTTAATTATCCGAAAATGACGTACCCCACGGAGCTGGCTATTGAAAAACTAAGCAATATTCATTAAGACATGTTAAAAAAAGCAAGCGAAACTGGGGGACGTCGTAATGATGCACGACGTGCATGACGCCAAAAAGATTGAATGATGTAAATATATATATATATATATATATATATATATATATATATATGTCCATCCAAATTATTGTGCTATATTGTGCATTGTTCTGCAATACATACCTACGGTAACGAATATATAAATAGAATTTTCAATTTTGATAGATAGAATTCCGTCCAAATTGTCCTATAACGCAGTGTTCACTGGCCAAGAGCTAACTAATCACTTCTAAACAATTTTAGTGCGGGAATGGGAATACTGGCTCCATCAATCATATCAAACGAAATGAAACGTCACATACCTCGGTTGTCAGATATAGACCACTTTGAGTACATGCGTTATGAAATTGCTCTTTGGCACAATAGCGAAATATTTGCCAAACTGAAGCACCTAGCTGTCGAATGTTTCAATGCAGTTTTGATTATTGTTTTGCGTGACGCATGTAGGGGTTAAGTGTTTGTTAAACTGCTTATAGTGAATGAGTTACAAAGTATAAAAGTTATATTCAGAAATGCATTGACTGTCATACTGCAAAAATATCAAAATGAAAAAAAATAAAATCACTTATAACGCTCAGCTGTAATTTATAGATTACATCGATATCCTTTTTTACATAACAAATTTTAAAAGTGAAAGTTACCAAAAAAATTCCAATCAATTCAATATAATACTCAAAATAAAAAACTACCTACTAACTACTCAAAATAATGACATTGGAAGAAACAAATATGTAGTTATGTGTTCCATCAGTAACTTCATACCTATATTATGTTTTACTAAACATTTATAATTTTCCAAATGGTACCATAATAAAGAATTATTATATTTGAAGAAGATTCAAGAAATTAATTTAATTATAGCGTTTTAAAAAAATACGCATATTATTCCAGGTTTTCCAATTCTGTTATATTTATAAAACTTAATTTTTCGATATAACACACATAAAGTAAAATAAAAGTCAACAATTAAAACAAAAAATAATAATTATAGCAATTCAGTAAATGAACACACAACAAAAACAGAACTTTTTTGCAGTTGACGGGCAAAAAGCTCAAGAATAGTGGAATTATGTAGCAACAGAATGCTCGTAGTAAGGGATTAATTTATTTTGCGCTTTAAATTATCTGCAGAAACCGTAAAATGTTTCGTTTTCTACGAAAAGGAGGTTTAATGCTGTCTCTTAAAAGGTAAATAATGCATTCGTTTTTCGGGACATTGTTACTAACAAGTAAGCTTAAGTTAATATAAAATAAAGTTTCTATTCTATATTATCATACCCTTGAACTTATGTTGTTGTTAATTCGTTTAAGAATTTTCTCTCCATGAATCGTTATAGTAATATTGATCGATTTTTTCGCTTTTTACAGTATTTTTACATTGTAAAAAGCATAAGAACCATAAAATTATAAAGACCATAAAATTATTTACGCATTTCCAACTAAAATAGTGATTATTTGACTTTTTGTGTATTTGTCAGTGTGATAATTTCCGCAACAGCTTCATCATATCGGGTCCAATTTACTTATGAATTTTGTTAAATTCTTCTTCGCGTATTTGGATCAGTCCATAATAAAATGACATCCACACATGCAGTCAGTCCCAGCATTAAATAGTCTGATAATGGTCTCATAAATTGACAAATTTAAGAACCAATATCGAAAAGCATGTGCGCGTGCGCTCGACAAACACCATGCACTATCAATCACTTGGGCAATATTATACGTAAATGGAGCGAAATTACCTCAGCCCAGCACAGCTGGTATAAGTGAATGGGCAAATTGGTTCCGTGAATTGGGAGATGACGTTTTTATTACACTGCCACGGTTTAATTGCTTTTGATGGGCCATTTTATATTGAAAAGTCCCGTGGCCCCGACTGGGGTGCGATAGAGATTTTATTCGGTTCACTACGGAATTCCATGTACGTTAAGTACAATCTTATTGTCTTTTCATAGACACAAATTTGAACAGCACATGTTCGAGATATTGGAATTTATAAATCTTTATTGTACGTATATAATTAATTTATAAATATTATCATAGTAACAATTTATAAACGTATGACTTATGACTTTAAACGTTAACTAACAGTACGATAATTTATTATGTATATCTGAAACAAAATTATTGTTAAGCCATTCTTTATATAAAAGTTTACCAAAATGTTACAATAGTATAATAATAACTCTTTTCGTAGTTTAAAATATTAACCTATAAACCTATACATAAAGTAAGTAAAGCGGATTTAACCTACATAAAATCTCTCTTCTTGAAAGATATTTTAATAAAAGTCAGGAAGGATTGACTTGACCTTATAACGAAGAAGGTTTAAAATGTGGCACTTCTTAGGAGATACTTTATTATGCAAATTGTAGTGCTAAGCTTGTGGCTTCTTCTCTCTTAATATACGTATAAGCCTTTTACATTTTTATTGAAACTTCTAAAATAGTAAGAGATAAGGTAGTCGTTTCAAATAATTGAATTTTGTCTTGTACCGCCAGATGTCTTCCGAGCTGCAC
>CAJQZN010042481.1:0-26279 GCA_907164685.1 Colias eurytheme | reverse complement strand
CACGCGGCCGGCGGGAACGCGACGGCGCCGCTGTGGGAGGTGGCGCCCATGGTGCTGGACGTGTTCTACCGGCCCGACGTGCCGCTCATCGTGCTGTACGTGCTCGTGCTCACCGCCTCGCTGCTCGCCAACACGCTGCTCATCTTCATCGTCATCAAGTTTCAGTATATGCGCAGGTGAGTGCCATTACGATACTGAAACGTATACTGATATATTGATATTATTTATTTTATTAAGGTTCATGTACTTGTCTTTAGTTGATAAAAAAGTTAAGTCCCGTGTCCTAAGTGGGCTTACCCCATTGAGCAGATGCATTATTCATACATCTGTTTCACTGATCGATTTTCTTTAGGGACAAGAATAATGAATACGTAAAGTTAAAACACACTTTAATAAGATAAAGTCATGAAATTATTGTATTGTCACCGATCCTTGATAAAATGTACAAAGTTTGAATTAATAATTACCGCGTTAAGTGGTTCAAAATAAAGTCTACACATTCAATTCAATTCAAGATGCTATTAAAACAGTTTATTTGATTGTCATTTGTAATGGTTGTTGAAACCGAAAAACATGTTTGAGTAAGTATTACCTACTCTAGTGTGTTAAAATTATCACTACTCCCTTTAGTACTAGACACTATAAAATAAAAAAGAAACCGTATTTAAATCCAATCGTACCTACTTTGGGAACTACCATTGAACAGAGAAAATAAAAGGTTGTATAAAAAAAGGATATTTCAAAACTCCCGCACGATTAAATTACCGACGTGCAGGTGAGCAAACATATGAAGAGAAAGCAACTTCATAATTTGCGTTTGCTCTGCGAAGTTTTCACTTTTTACAACAGAATTTGCACATTATTATTGATAATGGACTTCACCGAGTGGCGAGACGTCAGATGTTCTATAAAACTTTTTAAATTGCAGATTTGATTAAACGTTTTCTTTTTATTCGATAAAAGTTTTTTGGTAATGGAAAACTTTAAGGTGAAAGAAAACGTTTGAAGGATTTAAAGCGCGGTTTACATATTATAATTATTTTACCTGACGATTGGAGCACTCTGCAGTGATCTTGACCACTGGCAAATTGGACTGTTTCATCAATTAATCGAGTTTGGAATTCGCTGAAAAGTTTGCAATTTATAAACTCACGCAACTCGCGTAAATTAAACAAAACAGATACACAACGGATACTTGTGAAGGTCAAGTTTACTAAAAAAAGTTCATCTTAAGTCTTACAAAATGAAGTTTCGTTGAATTGAAACAAAGTCTACAGTGAGAACATAGGCAGGCCCGTCTTTAATTATAAAATCCTTCAATAGATGTTCAAAGAAGTTCAAATACGTTAAACTAGTTTGAGCGCCAGACATTTAAAATATACAATTAATTTTCAAAGGCTGAATGACCGTTAATTTTGTTTGTTAACAATGTCTAATGAAGTCGCGAACTGCGAAACTCATTAAAGGCAGCTGAATAACGTCCCTCCGTTTCACAATTATTTATCGTCACAGTCGAAGTCGCGATCGGATTGCGATTCGTCAACGTGATTCACTCGAACACGGCAGGCACTTAGCGCGGCTTCTGTGATGCCAATTACCGCCCCAACATCAACAATAACCTACCTACTTACCGGAATACAGCATTTTCTTCACTTAACCTTCATCTAAAAATATAATTATAAAATCTGAACTTCTAACAAGACAAGAAAATCCAGCATTTAATTTTCGTCAATAGCGATACAATGGACTCCTCCTTTCCTCTTCCTTCATTGTATCGATTTTTTGTTCCCTTTATGATCATCCAATAGTAGATAAACATTTACTCAGACCTGGGAAATAAGAAAGTAATATCAATTATTGTTAAAATGAAAGATAAATTGAAAATTAAAATGTTAAAATATCCAGGCGCTTAATTTATTGTATTTAAAAATATGCTGTATCATAACAACACTCCTCCTACTCTATAGACAGACTCATGTTCCAATATTAGAATACGTAATATCTAATAAATACCCATGTTTCTAGTATCTTAATGTTTTTGTGTGAATTTATTATATTGTAGCAGAAAGATTTAGAATTAAAAAGAATTAATCCACATTTTGGCTAAAATAGACACATCACAAAGGCTAATAGATACCTACACTGAAAATGTAACATTTATTCTTTCTACTTACGACCACTTTGGTACCGTAAACGTGCTTTACATAACCTCGGTTTGAAAAGCAGTGACACTGCAAAAACTCACATTTTTGTTCCACTTCTATTGGATTATTTCAAAGATCCTAATAATAACGTAGATGTGGATCACTTGCATGATTGCGTCAACGGGAGGTTGTTCCCTAATAACCGAGGTTGGCACGCGGCCATAGTTTCTTGATGCAAGCGCAGTTAGCGGATTGGTTCTGTACACAATTACGGTGTAATGAAATGCAATGCAGCTCCACTCGCGGCGAGGCTCTCAGCTCATTTTTCGCTCGAATGGTTTTAGGATTGCTTTGAATATTTCTTCTGCGATAGATTGAGAAAAGGTTTTATATGTACATATATGTATTAGAAAATGTGTAGTTTTCTAAAGTAAACATATGAATACAAAAATTAACTTATGCTACTTTGAACTGATCAAACTATACAAAAATGGCTACATTACGTGGAATTAAGAAATAATAACCGTTTATTAAAAAAATTATACTGTAGTTGAAAATGAACATACGTTTATTTATTATTTAACATATTTCTTACATGATATAAATTACTTTGATGATTTACGTATATTGGACATAATTTAATAAATATCGAATTATCAAACACAATAAGTGAACAGTTTCTGGATAATAAATATAAATACTTAATATAGTTTACTGTTACGTTAAAACATAATATTTTCCAACATTCGATCTCACAACAATAATAATAATTAGGCGTAGGGATGTGACGACCCCATCGCCCCCGGATGGCATATCTACAATAGATATTTTCTACTTTTGAGGGGTCCGGAGGCCCACATCCCTTCCCATCCCCTACCCATCCTCTCCTTCCCTATCCTCATTCCCTCCCATCCTCGCCCCTTCTACCTAACTCCTTCCAAATCCCTTTGAGGACAGCAACACATCCACTTCCCAGTGGAGTGGATGCTTATGGGCGGCGTGTATCGCTTAACACCAGGCGACGCGTCTGCTCGTTTGCTATCCTATATCATAAAAAAAAAGATATCCCAACCGTGCAGTCAGTCACCCCGCAGGGCACCCTGTAGCGAGGTGTCGGGGAGTAGCGACCCCGCGGGAACCGAGCGCTCCCGGGGGAGCTCCCTGTCCTCACCTTCGGACTGTCCCAGTGGCAGTTCGGAGTGAACAATGACGAGGTTCAGGATCCCCCACCTCTGGCTTGCCTTTGTTGGCCGTCCAGAGTGGAACCGCCAGAGCTATATGCTCGGGGGTGGAAGTGTCTAATGGCGTAATAGCGGGGAAACCCGCTGCGGGCCCGCGGGCCCGCGATGGTGAAACCGGTGCCGCACCTCTCTACACCCCTAGCCGTTCAGCTGATGTTGCCCCCTTGTTGCCATTCTCGGTAACCTTTTTGGGAGCTCATCGACCGAACTGGCGAGTCACCGTCTGCCATTATTTTCAATTTTTAATATTGAAAAGGCAGACGTCCATAGTCCCCATAGAGCCAATATACCAGTCCATCTAACACCCCCTTCCATTACCCAGTTTTGTTCATTTCCATTTTTCTTTGCAATAGTCCTACATTGGCCGCGGACTGCCCATCTCTATAGTGCAGTCATGGGCAGGCTGCGGCTGGTGTCCCACAACACATTAAATTCTCTAAAGGGCCTCTGCATGTTGGACCTGTGTCCCCACGTAAGCCTTCCAAAGGACCGGGTATCTTCCTTTTGGTGGTACCCGTGTATTATGGAGAGAGACATAATAATTATCGTTCAGTCTATCGTAAAATCAAATATGCCCAAAACGATAATGTACAGTCTATGTGGCGGCTCACTTCATAAAGCATTATGCTACAAAAGCTTTTGATATTATATGTAAATATGTACTAGACAAATTTTACATTCGGGATAAAAGGTTACGTAGGTACATTGCTATGTTACGAGATTTATAATACAATAAAAAAAAAATGTATAAGTGCAATATAGTGCGGTATTTAGGTATAAAAAATACATATATGTATTATGTACTTGAAATGGACTATATAGGATGTCATCAGATATGTTTCATCAAAAATAATAATGTTAAAAAAATTCAAAGATGTAGATTAATTACGTAACTCTTTTTGTTATAATAAACTGATTAACTTGATAGGTTTTATGTTGATAGTTGCTACTATTTAACGGTATTCAAAAATATAACAAAGCTAATAAATATAACCTACCTCTCTGGTTAGCGAATCGTTAGTCTGGACAAGCCTTTCTGTCTGATGCTGTGGTGGGCTGTGGAGGGCACATTAGCATGCAAATTGTCCTGTCGCTGCAGAGTTCAGATGATGTGTCACTCTAATGTTATTGAGCGATGATGTCTGTACTTAATGATAATCTTATTAATAGAGTTCGTATTACAAGCGTCTGGTAGACTCGTTTTGTGTACATTTGGTTTATTGCATTTGATAGTCTAGGCAATAGTTCAAATCAATTGGCATCAAAACTTTTCAAAGTCATCAAACGTATAATTTGGAAGAAAAACACAAACTTTAGTAATCAGGGGGGTATCTCCAAACAGAACAGATTGGTTTAAAGGTCGAGTGATCTGTTCTACTCGTAGGTCCGGAACTGGGACATTCCAAACCGAAGTTATGTAATTAAATTTACTATGAATTATGATGATACATATGTAATTTGTAAAATTAAATTGTAAAACTGACATGATTAAAAAGAGCAACTATGGAGTTTCTTGCCGATTCTTCTCCGTAGATACTGCTTTCCGAATCGGTGGTAAATGTTAAAAATATGTACCTATGACGTTTCAAAAGTGCTTCTAGAAGAAGTCTAATTGAATAAATAAATGTTTGAGTTTGAGTTTGAAATTGATGGGTTAACCCGGAAATCCAATTACATGCAATTCAAAATTATGAGTGCAAAAATTTTAGTTGTAATTTGTCTCTATATTCACATAGTTATTTCTACGTTATGGATTCGATTGTTTTTCAAATTAAGCCAAGTCAATATACCTTACCTATTCAAAATAAAACATAAATTCGTTAAAATGTTTATACGTAGTTCTAAAATAACCTATTAGGAATAGTAAAAAGTTTCATTTCCTATAAAATAAGTGATGGCGGCGTCGTAAATGTGGATGTATTTCATTTGTAGCGACTATAAAGTGTCCAATAAACGCGTGCTGAGATCCGATCACCAGACGGCAGACACCAACCAACAACCAGGCGGGGTTATTTAAATCCATTGTGTGCTTCAGCCTTCATGCTGTGCGGTGTACGGTCACATTATATAATAAAATAAATAGTAGTACTATTATACGGTACGGTGCCTATGTATTGCTAGCCGCACTATTTCGTCAACTATTTGCTAACTCATTCCTTTCATGAATTCATTAATAAATGATGATGTGTTAATTTTTTTAATGTATTTGTTTATCGTATTTAAACTTCTATCTAAGATAATAATAGTAGTTTTTAATGACTTGTTCAATTAAGACACGTTTCACTTGTCTCTAAAGGAGCGAAAATGTATAACTAAACATGTAAAATAAGGGTTAATAACAACGTTACTGGAGCTGAAAATGAGGAGTATCACTGATAAGGGCAAATTTCCTGACGAGGCGGCACCACCCGCCAAATTGCTGCGTCACTGCTCTGTGGCGCCGGAATCATCACTCCGAATTCCGATAGCTGGCTACAATCACACCTAACTGGCACACGCAATTCAATTTGTATTCAGCGACATTTAAAGCAATTAGAGCAAAGCAGAAACCATTGTATCGTTAGTAATTAATTTCACCAGTAAGGACGAAACCAAAAATGCAATGCGAGCAAATAAAAATTAAAACAATAATTTACCTACTAAAAATTTAAGGAAGAAAGAGTACGGGAGTTTTGAGATTTCGTCTAAAAGGACAATGTAACATTTGAAATGCATTTTACGGCTGGGTAAATCCGAGTCATACAGCATACTGTATGCTACAGCGTGACTCGACTACCAACCTGTCTCCTTATTGTCCCTCAGTACTACAAATTTTATTTATATTATTATTTTGTCATGTTCATGCTAGCCATGTGCAAATGTGGTTCAGTATAAGAAACGAACAATGTGAAGATTCAAGCTTTATTAGGTACATTCAACTCTATCAGAATACGAGATTATTTTAAACATATAGCAGATAATTTAAAAGTGCGTGCTCGTCGAAATTCTATACTTTAATAAACTATATTTCATGAAGTCTAACCATACGATACCCAATAGGTAAAAGTAATACAATTGAAGAAGATGGTCCTTAAAAAAATGTTGCAGAAAATTTATGAAATATTCCCTCATCTATTACACTGATCTCGTTACGTGGACTACAAAGAGAATAATAATAGAAATTGGATTTTAAAATGTGGGTATAAAGAATAAGGGTGCGCAGCGATAAATCATTTGGGCCTTCCAAAGTGATTTTAGCGAAATAATAAATTCTAAATGTATATTATTCTCAGTTATTCCGAAATAGTATTATTGTCCATTGGCTGGTTTGATTAATTTCACTGATTACAATTTTGTACATTATGGCCAAAATCACTTAGGAATTGACCAGGCCTAAATGTTTTTCTATATCCTACAATCGATATTGACTCTATTGAGTAGAACAATTTTGTATGCGTTTAGAAAGCTCGAATATATTATTATTGGTGTAAATTCTACACCAATAATATAGGTATTTCTATAATGATAGGTTGTAGAATGATAGAGGATATAAACAGAATAATTTACAAAGAATGTAGAAGCGCCCTGCATTAATGTTGTATGATATGCCTAACTTTTCTTGTTAAAACTCGAAGCATAAAGGATAGGATTAGTTTACATCTCGTCAAAAAGTCTATCGTGAAACCGACAAATGTAAGAAAGGGCAGGTAGACCGCTCTTTAACTGTAAGCAATATTACCAAACCATAAGTTTGCTTATGGAATTGTTCATTAATATATTCTACATACCATACAAAACACACGTTATCCTCTTCAAAATATTTTCGGATATTGGTAAATAAATCTTCAATACATTACTGGCACATCGAATTTAGGAATTTGCGAAATTTTCCGTTGTTTGTGACATCCCCATTTCCCATCGCCAACAATGTGGGTTCGAGAGTAGGCCACGTTCAAAGCTTATCATGTTTGTTAAATATATCGCACGATACTGTCTAGTACATTATTTTTTATTCGTTACAAGTAAATAATGTTATGATACTGATGTTTTTTTGGTATTTACTCTTTATTTGGTATTTTTGTTTTATATATATTGTACTTATGTGTTAAATTGTAATTTAGAGGAATTTTTCAGGGGCTTGCTATTCTTTTTAAAATCTACTTTATAAGCTTAGGCAAATTAATTAACTAGCGGTACATCCACTAGATAATTCTATTAATTTTCTTAATAAAAACTCTCTTGGCACAGGAGTGAAGTAAACCCAATCATAAAATCCCTCGGTAAATGAAAAAAAAAAAAATAGTTTCAGAACCTGAGGTAAAATCTAGAAGAAAGTTTATTAATCTTTTGACAGATTATTACCTCGCAAGTGTTGGCGTGAGAAATAATAAAGATAACAGTTTCACATCACTGATTTTAATGAGCAATGTTCGTGTATTAAGTTCCTTCTCGGTTACACGTGAGTCTTACAATGTCAGATACATTGTAAAATAAAAAACTGCATATTATAGGAAACATAATATTGTAAAGGTGTATGCCATCTTATGATTTTAAAAAATCGCATGTAATGTGTAGGTATCTTTTCTTGGAGTTAAAGTAATTCAGATATCCAGGCAATTCAAGAATAATGCAAGTGCAGGTTACGGTTAGGCGATTACCGATTACCGATTACCGATGCGTTACACAAATACACACAATGAATAACGCGTCTGTTTGTTGAGAGAGAGCAGCCGGCTGCGTGAATTACACGTTTTGGCAATAACTTTGTTTATTCTGACGAAGAAGTGTTCGTATATCGATTGTCTACATTCTGCGGCTTCAATGAAAACCAATTTATTGACACGATATCTATAAAAGAGATCCACAACAATGCCGTAATTTGGTGATTATGATGCATAAAAATAACATAATATTATGATAATAAACATTGTTCTTTATGGGAGACGAGTTTTAATGTATAATGTTTCCTGCAATCTTGCACTCGTTATTTTTATTGTATTTCATTTCTATTGTTTAATTTCGAGACTGTTTTGAATCTAAGTTATTTATATTTTCGTTTTAAATAGTATGTCTGTTTCGGACTCTTTCACAACAATAATAAGAAATATGTAATAATAATTTGTCTATTTTTATAGAAGGTACAAAAATAAACTTAATGAAACAAAAACCCATAAACGGGTATTTACCTGTTCTAGGTATTATATGTATAAAGCGAAGAAGAGCCATTATCATGAATATAAAAGAGAATTTTATTTTTATTTTAAGAATAAATTACTACATATTACAATTGGTATTAAGTTTCAAAGATATTAAACTTTTATTTTGAAAGTTCAAGACTCATTACGATCGAGTAAATATTACTTTGATGGATTCCATCAGATCAAATAGTTTCACAGAGAGTCTACAGTCTACAGGTCATCGAGACTACAGCGCGGTATTTTTACATTTGCGACAATTGAACTTCTAAAAGGGATAACTAAGATGTACGTGCGTGTATCTATAAACTAATATTTTTTTTTGTTAGGTATTTAATAATTTGTAGAAAACGTTGACATGTGAATATAATATATTTTTTTTCATATAATATTTTGCATTCAGTATAGAAATTATTATTATTGGAACGAAATGGAAATGGTAATGACCAAAAGCCGATTCTATAAATACAATATGAATATGGAATTACATCGCGCGTTGCCTTTTATTTTTAATTACTAGACTGAGGTAGAAGCCTTTAAAAATAATAAAAAGATAAAAAAAATCGCAGTCGGATGAAACCCATTAGAAAAGGATGGGAATATGATGAAAATAAAAGGAAAAATAAATTACGGTCAATCCGAGTTCGGGAAGTGGGAGGAGGGAGCTTTTAAGAGAAAAAAATGGTTTCTCTCGATTTCCGACAAAAGTACAAGTCTTACGGAAAGAAGTTCAATGGCAAAGTTGTAGGTAATTAAAAGTTCTACAACTTTTGTAATAACAATTTTTTCACATAACCTCAAAATTGAGGTGAAAAATTCAAAAAACCAAGTTTTTGGTCTTTTATTTTTATCTACTCCAAAATTTATTTATTTTTCTACGAAATTTGGTGGAAACTTACTTTATTATGTCTCAAATACACTGTAACTTATTTGATTGAAAATATTTATTTTTTCGCCTTATTTTGAATGAATACCAAAAAAACAACCTAATTTTCAATAATAATTTCAATAAAAACCAAGTTTTTGGTTTTTTGAATTTTTCACCTCAATTTTGAGGTTATGTGAAAAAATTGTAAATACAAAAGTTGTAGATCTTTTTATTACCTACAACTTTGCGATTGAACTTTTTTCCGTCGGACTTGTAGTTTTGTCGGAAATCGAGAGAGACCATTTTTTTTCTCTTAAAAGCTCCCCCCTCCCACTTCCCGAACTCGGATTGACCGTAATTTATTTTTCCTTTTATTTTCATCATATTCCCCTCCTTTTCTAATGGGTTTCATCCGACTGCGATTTTTTTTTGTTTCAAAAATTATCTACTCTAGTCTATACGTAGAGACAAGTTAGTTAAATATTGAATTGCCATTTTGAATAATCTTACAGCTCGTGTTATATATTATAATCGGGTACACGCAAAAATTTTCCGTATAAGTGTATGTTCATAACTGCTAAGATGCGTTTTGACGAAAAAGAAAAAAACTGAAATATAAACGAAAAGCCTTAACGCTTTCATGAAATTTTCATTGCAATATTTTTGGACGAGATTAAATATTACATATTTCTTACATATTTTTTCTTATTAAGCTATTGCATAGCTTCTATCGCGGGCCTTAAGCGCGGGGACCGAATCCAGAAATTGCGTAACGAAAAACCTCACGCTCCCCACTCCGACGGGCGCGGAGGTGTGGCTTGAAGGCATAGCTGATAGCATGCAATAGCTTTACCACGGCAGTCTCCGAGGCAAGAGTGCCACACGTCTTTTTTTTGTTTCTTTGACACCAATTTGTATCCACTTGATTTCACAGATTATACTTAAGTATAATTATTGTTGTTAGATTGAGTGCTGATAGGATCACCTACAAGCGAGTTAGCGCTGTCGACTGTAAGCTGATTAAATTAACATTTAATCGTTTTGGGATAAGTCGGTGCTGAGAATCTTATCTATAATCCGAGAAATCGGGGCTGCTGTAAATACTGTGCCTAGAATTAGACATTCAATTTGAGAACTCGATAAAATTCCCTCGTGGATAATCTTTACTTTAATTTTAAAAGGTTTTCAAATCCTTGAAGTAAATTTTGTGAAGATCGACGCAGAAGTTAAATATTATTTACGTTAATTTTACTATATATGTAGTCCAATATTATATTATAATATTGCTCTACGCAAATTTTTCATAGATATAAAAATTTCAGTGTCCTAATATTAATCCATCAACACATTTACATATACAAAATATCTGCCTATAGAGTGTATAACTATTTTTATAGATTACAATATTTATATTCGTATCTCCGTATAAACAAAACGAATGATGTGACAATAATATAGTTTAAATTGCGTGATCACTCGCAAACAAACGAGAGGTTAAATAAAAGCAAATCAATAAACTGCGGTGAAACAATCACTTTCACAATGCGACGGATATAAAGAAATAATTTGGTATGACAGGAAGTATATAAGTATATTATGTAGCTTTTGATTGAATAGTTCATATAACTAAAACTGTAAGGTGATTAAATCGTTTTGAATATAATACAGCTTGGTGTGTACGTAATGATAATCGTATTAAATCCAATAAAAGTCTTAATTTGTTGCAACAAGGTATTGCGGTTAAAATTTAAAATTAAACTTATTTGTGTAAAAGAATAAAAATCATTCTTTAACTGTCTATAAATAAATTGAGTCTATCAAGTCCTACTTCATTACACACTTTAGTATTTGTGTGATAAAATAAATGTTCTTTTTATACCTGAAGATAAGGTAATATTATAAACATGGAATTATATAGTTTTTGCCACAAAAACAAAAAATATGGATTGAAAACTCCAAATCTGTACGGGGGTGTTACCGCACCGCCCACGCCTGCCTCCGGGCTGCTATTGAGATTACAAAATCGCCAACAAGACCAAGAAGCTAGTCATTTCATGAATAAACTATTTATAGTGTCTTTGCGTTTGACTTTACGTGAGTATTTAAAGTTGATAGGCATAATAATAAATCTTACTCCAAAAAGGGAGTCAATAAATGGTTAAATATATAGCACGGATATATAATTAAAAAATAACGAGCGCTAAAATATTATGCGAATACGAGCATTGAACATATTAACATAAGTCTATTAGCTGACCTCGCTGGCAACGTAAAGGTTCACTGTAGTGAGATTAACTTAATGCAAGAGTACTTATAATTGAGGGTAACTTTCGTCATGTTATGAGGTACTTATTAGCTTCCTGATACGTATTGTTATACATTATATTTTCTAAATTATTTCAAAATAACCTTAACTGTTAATAAGTTCATAAAAATATCTATGTATTATATTGTAATGTACGGGACAAAAGTATTATTATTACATATAATTCATTTTTTTTTGTTTTTCTGTCAGAGTTTTCCGATTAATTTCCTAAACGGCTATGGATGAGTTTGACGGACACGTTGAATAATGATAACGATAGAATTACCATAACATTATTGACATATTTTTTCTTCTTATTATCAATCGGATCATTTTTCTTGTTTCTTATTGTTAGAAGTTTAATTATGTTGGACCTTAAAATGTGGACTCTGAGATATGTTGCTAAATAAATACACTTGAGAAGGGTCTGAAACCGTAACATAGGTAACGTCATGACATATTAAACTTAATAGGTACTCGCCATTAATGTTAATAAGACAAGGACTGGGATATACTATAATTGTGTGCGATTTTATGGGGAAGTCGAGTGTAGATAATAATTCATACCTAGGTACAAGTATTTTAAACTGACTGATGAAAGCAGAATTCAAGAAGTTTTAAACATAACTTAAACTTCACTCTCTGTGCGCGTAAGGATTTGTACGAAGTTTTAGGCCATCATCCAATGTAGTCGGTTGCACGGTAAAGTGCAACTTTTTTATTTTTCACAGACAACTATGTTATTAAAAAATCTGGAGGATCTTTTATTGTTCGAACCTGCTGAGCCACAACTGATCTAGCTGCATGTACATGTACAGAATAAATATAAATATCCCTGGCATGGCCACATAATATTTTTGAGGAAAATACCCAATTTTGAATTATTTAACGAGTCGCTTTACGAGGCAATACCTAAATAGAGTATAGACCTTCAGTAAAGCATCACCTTCATAAAATAACAGGAAATAATATCCGTGTCAAAACACGAACAAATGTGAAAGGACAAATAAAAAGCCTTTCGTTTGGAAACATGGAAAAGTTCAAAGAAGGCCTTTGTGAATGTCATTGGAATGTTTGCTGTCACCAAATGATTAGTCATTTTGTATTTTTACCCGCGATTTCGCTGTAAATTAATGTGAAACGTTTTTTTTTCTTGTCATGGCAAGAAGATATAACTATTTGCCAGTGTCAAGTATGAATGTAAAATCTTATATCTATTCTTAATTGACAGCTTAATGCTTTTCCATGAAAATCTTTTCATTATCTCTTTAGTTACAAGCAACAAATGAGTTAGAACCCCATTTCCGTTTGATTCAAATGTTTCTATAATCCGTTTATAGAAAACGAAACTGTTGAATATTTTGCCATCTCCGATTGCATAAGCAGTGCAAAACAAAATAAAAATCAAAAGTAATAGCAGATAAAAAGATATTGACATAGCGCCGACGTTGTCGGTGAAACCAAAAAGCACCGAGTCTACTTCTTCTGAAGCGTAAAACGTGTAAACCTCTTTAAACAAGTATATTTTGTGATTTCGGTATTAGCTTTAAACTTTGTTCTAATGTTATTTCATCGGCGTGGGTTCATTACAACCCTTCCGTGACGTATTCTTATACATGTAATGAAACCTGTCCTTCAAATTGTGCGTAGCCCGACTTGTAAAAGTTTTAATTAATTTTCCCGTAATTTGTGCTCACGGAAATAAAGTAAACAACCAAATTATGGTTATTAATTTAACCCTTTTGCTTAAGCCTAGTGATCTGCAACTTTTTTTCGTTTTAAAAATAGCAGTTAAAAAATTAATCAAAGTGACGGGCCCCATAAATAGAGTACTTGCGGGTAACGAGCCTGCTTCATTTAATTAACATATTTATATCCGGATTGTGTAAAATCCGTGTAACGTAAAAACGAAATAGTCGTTACTTGATTGTATTAGTTAATGGAATAATTAACTACACACGCTAGTTCAGGATGTGATTTGTAATCGAATTCCTTGAATATTTTATAAATTTGATAGTTACTTTAACAAAATAAAATGTTATTAGATTTCTGTGCCTGTAGGCAGGTACATAAAATGTTGAAAAAATTAATACTTTACATTACGTTAAAAGGTGAATGGCCTGATCCTTGAAGGGTCATCACATTATAAGCAAATCAGAGCCAATGCGGAGGTTTTGAGAATCGCTCAACTCGTGATTGTAGCGACACAATGCTTCTCTTGAGAAGTCAAAGCTCTCGCAAATGTTTAACTCACTCGGGTTGGAAATAGATTAACAAAATAGAAGTCAGAGGTTTTATACTTCTACATAACATACAATTTAACTAAAAGCAACTTTTCTTTTGGTTGCAATTTCAGAAGTAAGTGATGGCAATAAAGCTAAAGCAATTGGTAATGCTCTAACGTTACACGTTTAAATTGGACATTAATTTTAAGTGAAGGGAAAGACAAGTTATTAATTATTATTCAACCCTACGTTTCAAACTTTACAGGGAGTTTACAGATATCAAGTTTAATTATCAATATATAGATATATAAAAAAGTTCAGCTGACCAAATCTTTTTTTATAAAATAGGTAGTAAAGAGCGGAACCATAAAGCGGCTCTATTAGCAGATAAAACTAATTTTCCCATCGAAGGTAATGAACGCCCAAAGTAAAGTAAATATACATTTAAGTGTAAATAATACGATAATGGATTCCACTGAACTGTTTGTTTGCTCTGCTAGGCTTTATATTGTTATTCATTATCTTACAATCGTATTATAATTAGTAGATACGACAGAAGTACTGACTACGACAGAGCATAACACATAATTATTCTGGATTATAATTATGGAAATAATTAGTAGATTATATATTTTCTTACCTATTTACATGATTCTCAGCTCTCAGTCTCAGCCTGACAATGATTTTATATCGAAAAGAAATAAAAAGATAAAATAAAAATTGTATTAGCAAGTTCAAATTAATCGGAACTTGGAAATAAAACGCAATAAAATAATCGTATTTTACAATTAATTATTTTCAAAGAGCGTGGCTAAAAGCTTTCTCTGGGATTTTGATTTTATCGACTTCGGTCCCACCCGAGGGTCCCACACTTAATTGTATCCAATTCTCTTGAGATTTTTATGGCATCTTTGTAAAAATAATATTTTGCGATTGAAATTGGATATTTTTGCATAAATTGAATTTGTTATTGTAAATAAACCGATTTGAATGTATGTGTTTAAGAAAACAGACAATATGGCCGTTTGTCGTATATAATAATATTATGTTTTCACATTAAGCTCCTTGTTCACAGTCAGTTGCTTATGCTTGCAAACCTGAGACTAAAATATCAAATCAAGGTATGTAATGTATTTGAAACTAGTGGTAGGTTCTGATTGTACTTCGATTCCATGTTTCTCACATTTGTTGTTCTCTGATCATATTATTGATTTTGTGTTTGAAATGCACATTGAACATGGCTGTTAATATTTTGTGTTTTTTTTTATTCCTCATCAAAAAGTTAGTTTTTAGCAGAAAGCTTTTAAAATGAATACCGGTCGTGGATTACGAACAGCTGTTGGTTGGATTTACGCTGCTTTTCGCAAAGGTAAACGAGTTGCTTTGGAACTTATTTTTAGAGCTTAATTTAGAGTGTTTTGCGTGAGTTAAATCTGTATGCGATTAATGGTTGAGTTTTAGAGCCAGAAATCATTTTTTTAATTACAAGCTTATTAAATCAAAGCGATTTATAAGCTCGTGATTAAAGTAAAAATAAAAGAAGAAGTTAAGAGTTGTTTTTATCAAATGTCAACGTGTAGAAATACATATCAGCCGACTACATTTAGGCAGAGGATAGAGGTATTAAGTATCATTTCCAAGCGTATGTGATGCATTTGCTCATAAAAGCCAATAAATATGAATTTTATTTATCCATAATATTCTTTCGCTTAATTTGGAGCACACATTATTATCGTCGTAACGTAGCAGATTCCGAAAGATGATGCAGTTAGACGTTACTCTTTATGTTGCCGTTAATTTTATGTGAAAATAAAGCGGAATACTACGTCATTATTATATTAAGGTGCCATCTGCAAGCGTCGTTCATATTGTAGACGTGGTTTCAGATCATGTAGACTTTGTGCAAGCTAGTTTATGTTGAGTTGCATACAATGTAGGTGCGTTGGGAATTTGAAGGATAATTTAATGACGTGCTTGTTTACTTTGCCCAAGTAAAGGTTCCAGTGTACTCTGTTCTCGTATAAAACTTTAGTGCAAAATTTTCTCTCGGATTTAGGAACCTTTTGCGCGTAATATCGAGGGAATTTTTTTATCAATACTTCGATGCGGCTTCAGGGAGTGATAAATGATAAGCAGGATTAACGACCTTTAGCGATTGAGACAACCGATTTCTTCCAAACTCTTGGGGTTCAGAAGTTTTTTATTACAGTAATGGTTTATTGATATTTTTTCAGACATATAGGTTTTTATCTGTGATAAATTCCTTTCCATTAAATGAAAGGTGAAGATCATTTTTTCAGTATTTTTAACATACATTTTAGACAGAAAAATATGTTAGTTCTGTAAGTTACCTGATATCTACCCGAGCGGATTTTCAAATAATATATCCACCTATATAACTTGAAATGTACCTAGCTGAATAGTTATCATCGTATTCATAATTTTATCGACAAATTTAAATAAACATAAAAAAATATGATACGAGCTCGGCAATAAATAACGAAGTGGCATGTGATTGCGCTAAGGATTGCGCGCAGAGCATATACGATATAAAATGCAATTTATGACTTACAATTAACCTCGGATATATTATACCTACTTATTTTAAAAGAGGAATTTTATTAATCGACCATTATTTGTATTATTTGTTTGTCTCAATAATAATTCCAGTATCATTCAACCAATACAACAATATAATGTGGTAGATACTCAGTTTCAACCACCTGTGATCTTGTTTCTTGGTATAAAATGTGGTGATTGCGAATATCCTTCCATGTTTATTGCGTTTTAATTGTAAATTAGTGTGCTACACATGGTCGCTCTCAATGCTCCACTAACCACTTAACAGGAAGCTACTCCACCGGCAAACGCACCGCGCCGCACAAATTAGACCGCTTTCCATTAAATACATAATATTTATAGTATGTGCTGCGTAGTTAACTCCTCCATTAATTGAAAACAAACAAAACTTTTTTCACCTTTAATTTTAACAGAAATCTGAAAATATATATTAGTAGGCTCTTTTTTCATAAAAAGGTTGAAAATGCGTGTTCCGTCTGTTAGTATCTCTACGGCGCGGAGGTGAATTTAGAACATGCTTTATTGTAACAATGATTTTCATACAAAAATGAACGCGAGAATTGTACAAGTTTATTTGAAAACAGTTTGGAACAAAATAAAATACTATAAAAGGTTTAGTACGTAGTTAATACTCACTAGTAAAATTTAACCTTCGGATTATATGAGAGTGAACATGCAAGTAAGGAACTACATGCATTTCATGTGTTGAATTTGAAATGTAATTAGCAGGATATTCAGATATTAAAGAAACTTAAAATATAATAAATTAACTCGAAATAAATTATCTAGAAATCTGTGATTAGATAAAAAAAATCTATATTGTCACAATAAACATGTAATACAAAATGTAGACGATAAAAACTGTGAGATAATCGAATGAAATTGTTATAAAGCATTCGTTTGTCTTTTTCTCTATTCGTGAATTATATCACAATAATATTTGTGAGAATTGATGAGAGAGATCAGACGCGCTCATCTGTCACTGAACTTCGCTCATTGTCGATCGCTTTGTTCGCTCATCCAAGGGTCTAAACGCTTACAACTATTATTATTAGGTTTTGCGAAGGTGCTAGAGAAATGATAAGTTTATACTTTCTATGTTTATCAAACATTTACATTTTCAGGTTAGGCTAGTGCTAAAAGCTATAAACTATAATATACAGTATGTATAGATTTAACAGAACCTACTGTTAAGAGAAAGGGGAAACCGACTGATAAATAAGATAGTGCTTGAGCGTAATACCTGCGGCTCAAATCGAAGCCAATAGCGTGCATATCTACGGATCCGGCAATCACTACGTAATATTCTCAACAGTTCTTGGCTTTACTGGCATCTACTCTATTTTGCATGTAGGTGTAGTAAGGTATTGCAAAGCAAAGTCACAAGATTATAAATTTTAAGACCAACTCGTATTCGAGGATACAATTATTGTAACTACGTTGATTGACAATATATCATAAATTTATATTCGTCAATGTAACAGTTTTATCATTTGAAACAACAAAAAAAAACAACTTGTGTCCTTCGCCTTTCAATCCCGGCTCCTTACATCACCAAAAGGGACATACTACGCAGTATGTTAAAAGCGTATGTATGCTTTGTGCTCGTTTTTAAGCCGTATACCGTACTTATTCGTTTCCACATTGCCCCTTCAGGAAATCGATTTAATTCCAATTAATTTCAAATTGTATTACGGTTTATATATTGTGTAGTGATTGGTTTAACTGTAACCAATTTTTTAAACTAATTTCAAAAATTGTTTAAAAAAAGAGCATGGGTGCAGAGCAATGTAAAAAGTGAAACTTCTTTGGTAAGATTCAGGCATACCAAAATCCATGACGTGACGGTATTGCCATGACGCGGATAAGGATTTGAACATGACAAGGGCTGCCACGAAAACAAAAGTTTGAAAATATGTATACGGGGAATTTAATTTCCGCTTCTGACAGATCTCTCATAGCGTCCCATCGGACAATATGAGTGATGGAATACGGCACCTTTGTTGCCAAGTTCATTATATTATTACATACTATAATTATACCTCTGATCATATTTTATAATATCTCCTACGTAGTTGATTAGTCTCCGTCTAAAAAGCACTGAAATTCTGTTCTAATAATAATTTAATACATCATTTTCATATCAAAAACTACCCACTAAACACGACAAAAGATGCTTAATGGTTTGCTTTATAAAAAATGTCACGCG
This sequence comes from Colias eurytheme, assembly GCA_907164685.1. Taxonomy (NCBI): domain Eukaryota; kingdom Metazoa; phylum Arthropoda; class Insecta; order Lepidoptera; family Pieridae; genus Colias; species Colias eurytheme. The sequence continues at coordinate 7,533 of CAJQZN010042481.1, read as the reverse complement.
AAATTAAATTTCTATTTTCATAACCGTTTTCTCTCTCGCGGGATTTAAGTTGGAATTGTGATTTGAATAGTTATAATATTATGATGTAGGCGAGATGAAGAAAATTTTCATATAATTTATTCCAGGTAACTAAGCATTCTTACAGAAAATACCGGTACATTTGGGACGTTTAACCAACTCCTTTCTCTAAGCCGATATCAGGAAATTGGTTTAACGTTATTGACAGAGCACCACAATCTCTATAGTATTATCTATTTATAACCACTATAACACATAATTGAATTTTCCATTCTGCCATAAATGTAATACAACTCACTCCTTGTATTATTAATTTGAATTTTTTACGCTACGCCTTATAGTAGCTGTAATAGCTTTTGGTCCAGATTGTATCGGGATTAAAAGTGTGTCTTAATAGTCGAATTTAAATTAAATACAAACACGAGTTATACGAATAATTAAAGTACATAAGAGTTACGGCCCTGCCTTCATACGAAACTGATGAATACGCCGTTCGCACGGGAATAGAATGTTGGTCCGATTTCCCTGAGTTAGCATCCAAGCTTTATAATTATTAAAATGTATAAATTCATTCTTTAACTCCGGTCTGCATCGTGCAGACATGGGTGTAAAAGTCTCAATTTAGTTATTAAATGTAGTTAGTAAATCTGCGTTTTCTTTTGGGGCCTCCGGCTGCGGGAAATGTAATTTAAGAGTCAACATCTTAAATAACACCTTATGTTTATCAACACGGTGACCTAATTACAAGATGTGATGTAACGACGCAGGTACTTAATGTTCGGCTGTTTAGATGCGTTACAGGCTTACGAGGAAGATTCGGGGATCACGAAGTATTAAACGATTGTACGGTTCACGAATTAAGATTTTGTAAAATTAACGATATATTTAAAGCAATATTTTTTTAACAGAGTTGCAGAAGTAGCAGCCAAAAAGCTTAAAAATGTCTGTAAATTTTTTAAACAGAGTTGAAGAGGGAACAGCCAAATAGCTTAAAAATGTTTGTAAAACAAATCACTTGATTATTTGACGAATGTTGTCTGATTTTAGCGAGAATTATTTTCCGTCATCTGTTTTGTCGAAGTAATTGAAAAATGAAGTCTATTTTATTAATTCAAGTGATTCGAAAAGCAATTGAAAGTCATGTTCACAGCTGAATGAAAGATAGATCTCTTGACACAGCTTCGTTAGTATGCTGGAGGATGAAGGCTGGAGCCCGTCGCGGCAGATTGTATTCATCTTCGGAAATTGGGAGCGTACGGCGTACATCACTCTCGCCATTGGGAAATCAAATGGGTTAGCTTACCTTCAATCTTTCAAGCATTGGCTTTGAAATTTTGTCTCATTAATTAGTGATATCGGTTAGACAAGATCCTTGCCTTTCACTCCTTTTATGATAACTTAATGAATATAAGACTTAAACAAAATAGAGATATTGTGTATCAAACATATAAAATACAAAAAATAATTCGGGTTCAAAGGTTATTTTTCACCTCATTAGTTCGAAACCGTAATGACCATAAAAGCAGTGAGCCAGCAAGTTCATTGTATTCAATTGAACAATATCGATGAGGTGTCCTAACATAACATAGTTTGACCCTGAGAAAATAACTTTCCAATTCATATGTTGAAAATACTTTCTTATTTCAGGCGATATTTTGCCGACATAAACAAGAAAAGTGTTTATTTGTCGCGAGTAATCCCAAGAAAATGTATTATAGACAGTAAAAAGAACAAAAATCGTACACAATAACTGAAGATCCTCTCAAAGTAATATATTCTATAGTGTCACCACGGTAATGTAGAGAGTGTAGAGATATCTGTTTTCAAAGATAAATATGTTTTTCAGTTTATTATTCACTAGCTTTCCGCCCGCGGCTTCGCTCGCTTTGTCTAAAACATAATAAATTATATACTAAAACCTCTTGAATCACTCTACTCACACTCACTCACTCTTTTAAAGATTTAAGCATACATAGGGACATAGGGACAGAGAAAGCGACTTTGTTTTATACTATGTAGTGATAACTACATACTATAAAACAAAGTCACTTCCCGCAATCTGAGTGTCCCATGTATGCTCAGATCTTTAAAACTAAACATGTAGATAGAGTAGTTTTCGAGGAAGGTTTAGTATATATTGAGCAATGCGGGCGAAGCCGCGTGCAAAAAAGGGAATTCCCATATCCCCTAGTGGGGTAAGGGGTAGATGCATTATACATCTGTTTCACTGATCGAATTTCTTTAGAGACAAGTAGGTGATCAGCCTTCTGCGTGCTGCCAGACCGAGACATTTTTTTTCTTCGTCTCCACCAGGAATCGAACCCAAGACCCCTCGGTTTTACACTCACGCGTCATCCACTGTACCAAGGAGGCGGTCAAAAAGCTAAAAGCTAGTAATAAATTGACACCTTTACCAATTTTTAATGTAATTCGTGTTGGAAGTGGAACTGTGCGACATTGATCTTTATCAGGTGATTCGACTGCGCTTTCGCCAATTTTTATGTTAACACATACAAAACGGAAACTGGAACTGCGAAGTAATGAATATGATCTCACAGCTCAAGCACATTAAACTTCATGTCGCCAATTTCATATCCTGAGTACTTGAGATAATCGAAAACGTGCAGATGCATAATCTTACCTATTTTTGGAGCCACATGTAGTCTAATAACGTCATATTAGCTTTGCTATTAAACTTTTCCTTCACGCGATTTCTTTGAAGTAAGTTTGATATACAGATTCCATCAAAGCGTTGAACTGAACTGAATATTAAGGTAATATGATATGATAGAAAATTATAACGTTACAATATCAAAAACAACTTTATGTTATATTTATTATAGGTTAAAATATGTTATAGATTTAATTCATGGTGCTCTATCGGGAAACTTCAGGATGCATAAAATTAGGACTACGGTATTATTTTAGGATGTGTTCGAACTTATAAAATAAATACTTCCCTACTACGTAAAGATACAAAAAGCAAACACGCAATATATTATGTGTCGTATCAATCTTTCGCGTTTCGATTCGCGCTCGGATCCTCTGTCGCATGAAACAAGAATTGAGAAGCAATCTAAAGAAGGCGGCATTTCGCAATTGTACAACATAGCGCCGATACAGAACGATCGATTCGCTCCGACGGATTCGCGGGACATTGTTCCGATGTCAATGAAGGCGCGAAATTCAGTTATTGGAATGAATTCAATCATCAGTCTAGGAATTGAGACGACTAATGAGATTTGTATATATTCGGTTACTGAAATTCAATTAAAACTTGAATGCACAATTTTATTATGTTTAAAGAGTGTTATATGATTTAGGAACATGCAGAGATTGATACTTAAAAAAATTAAAACTAACACCGATGATGAGAGAGAAGGTAAGTAAATTAAATTTTAACATAAAGCGAAAACATAAACTGCTCTAATGTAAGTGAAAAATAAAGAATCTAAATCATTCTTGAAGTTCAATTCCTAATAGTTTTTTCCATGAACTGATGTGGAACTTCCCAATAACCTAAGTGAAAACAAGTTGAAAAGTTTCTCTTATATTATCATCATTAAATCAAAACTGTATAACAGGTTTGATTTCAAGAAACTTTCAGACTCACTCTGTGTTATTAAATTTATAAAAAATTTGTAAACTTTTATTTGTAACTTATCAAATAGAAACTATAATGTAGAAAGAAGAAGTATGGGGCCATCAGTTATCTACATCACTTCAAATTTTACTACTATTTCCGACCCGTCCCAAAAAAAGGACACGGCCCACTGTTACACACATTCAAATAATATTATTTGGCCGTGACAATTCCCCTTACAAGAGTTATTCATAGCAAATTTGATGTCACTATTATACAAGAAATTTAATATGAAAAATGATTAGGGTTATTACAATTTTACCATTAGCTAAACTGTAAGAAGAAGGAAAAAAGAAGTGCTCTTAGTATGGGAAAGTTTTAATGGCTTCATATTTCAAACCTTTCCTTTTTTTCAACATGTAGCCAAATCTGGAAGTAATGTTTCATTACTTTGGTAATAAGGAAATGCTACCGATAAGGCGGTTGTATGCTTTTCCTTTATGCATAATTGGAATATTACCCTGTCTGTTTGCTATGTACATATTTATGGTAATTGTAGACTACAGCCTGTCTTCGTTATCGCTAACAAAGGATCTAGTGGTTCAAATCATAAGAATGGATTAAAGAAACATGTTTGCAAATACCCGCCTCAATTTATCGCGACTTAAATAAATTTACCAATCTCATTAAAACAGTGAAGACCGCAGATGTAGAACGAAAATTAATTAGCTACATTTTTTTTTATTTCTCTTAAACCTTTTAAACATTTGTACATAGATACATTATACTTAAATTTATACGGGTGAATAAATTTAAACAAATTAAATCCCTACCTGATGTACAAATGTGGTGATTTGAACCCAAGCAGTGCAATTTGTTTAGGAATCAACAACAACCTTCCTGTTCGTATCCAGTAATCCTATCTGGCTCCCAATCGTTGCTGCCCACACTTCGCAACGTGCCGGTTTACGGACCCTTAACGTCTGCTATCAGATCACGTCTGCCTATTTGTTACAAACCTTTTCGCTGGGAAAAATCTCAACAATCGTTTGATTCGTTGCTTTAAAGTTGTTAAGATTGGTATTGTTGATAACCTTTTGATAGTTGTGTTTTAGTACGTTTATTTCACTGTTACAGGAAAACGATAAGTGCAATACTTATTCAATCCTTGATTTTTTCTAGCAGTTAAGGAACGCTGTATCTCTTAACAGTAACGTTCTTTTTAGAATAATAATGGGTAATAATAGGCTCTGTGAGGACCCACATCGAGCGAGCAGCCTCGCTAAGCAACAGCTGAACGAATCTGCTCGATAATCGTGAACGTGGCTCGGTCCGCGGCCGAGGAAAATCCGCAAAATACGCTTTCACTTTTCGCTTTGCGACTTGCGAGGCTGCGCAATATTTACATTTTTTGCAAATAATAATGACTGTAAGAAAAAATGTAAGGTAAAAAATTATTTTATTTTTATAATGTTGTTCATTTCAATTTTATTTTTTTTTCACTTTGTGACATGTGTGTTATAAATTTACGGGTACTGATGTTTATAACGAGTATGATGCAAATTTTTATTTTAGACATTTGCCGTGATTGATTTACGATGTAATGAAAAAGTTTGTAACACATGTTTTGACGGCTTTAACGAAGATTTGAGGGAACGGCGGTATTAATTTAATATTTTTTAATTTTGTAGGAGTACATGGTTTAATTAAACGTGATATTGCACATTTCTGGATACATGGGTCTTGAAAGGGAATAATATTTTTTGTTTACAAGATTAAGTATATGAATTATTTCAAGTTCTTAGCTTGGATTAATCACAGAAAACTAATTATTTAAATTTATATTATTTAAATTACTGAGGCTTTATTAGGTTTATTAAAAATTCAATAAAACTAATACGAAATAAAAGGCTTTCACAGACCATCCCTTAATACCCAATAAAGATCAATTTCTTTCAAATTCCATAGACGTAACAGGCATTTTGAAAAAGTGCTGACACAGAAAGAAGCTAAAGATTTGAATATTTCAAATCGGCTCATATCGTCGACAATCTATATCAAGTATAGATTGTCGACGTCGTCTAATCCACAATCTAATCGGTTTCGCTTGCTTCTATTCTTGACGTTGAGGAATTTCAATATGACATTATAATATTGTGTTCGTTATAAGCTTTTTTACGTATTAGATACTTGAATACCTAAAAAAGCAATCTTATAAAGAGGCACATCATTTGCTTTATTTCACTAAGCAATAAGAGTAAATACAGCGGTTGCAACCTGATATACAGTATCGAAGCTTTTAAGGATTATGCGGATTGTAAAAAGCCTGCAATACGCCCACTGCTCGTTGTGCTTTTGGGAGCTAACGGCTGAACGGGGTTGGTATACCTATGAATCCATTGAATACTTATAATGGATTTTGTACATTAACAAATCTTGGCTCTATATTTCTCTATTTGCTATTGCATTTGCCATTTAAATTTTGGACACAGCATGTTTTGTTGTGAATCACAATAAAATTGTAAAATGTGTGCTATTATGGGTAAGTCGTGATGGTGTTGTCCACACAGTTTAGAAACTTTAATATGAGCACCCTAAAATTAAATTATACGAAAGTATTTAACGCAAAAAAAATTGCACATTTAGATAATCGTACTTTAATGTCCAGTAATCTAAAATGATTTGTTTAAGTTGACCTCTACTTGTAAGTGACTCGCGAGCAGCTGTACGTGCGACATCTGCACCAAAACTTTTAACAAGTCGCGACTTGTTATTCTGATGTTTTAATCTTTTGTTTGTTTTCTGAAAACTTTCGCGTAGCTAGAACTTAAAAGCTGTTTCTTAAATTAACAGAATATTTTTTTTGATGAACGTTATAAGAGAATACTTGGAAAAAAAAATACATTCAGGGAATCGATACATTTGATAGCAGATAGCTGCTGATTTATCATTAGTTATTATGCATATAAGGCATTGTTAGATTTTTTTTATAATATTCTCTAAAACATTTTCTATTAATGTGGTCTCTTACAGAATCCTCGAATGCCAGATGCAAAAAAAAAATATTGAAAAGGAAGATAGAAGCAAACAGTTTTAAAAATAGTTAGACGAATAGTTTGCCGAAGTTTCTGATCAAATATAGACTTCGGTATTCGACATAGCCATGTCCAAATCTCACTTTGTTTATTTTACGTGTACGTAAAACTTTTGCGGAATTCAGTTTTGAATCCAATAGATTGTCATGTTGAAATATTCAAATTCTATGAACAAACTGTCGGATTTTTAGAAAATGTCTTTTAGATACTAGATGTTGATAGACTTTTTCCCCCTTTTAAATTATATTTAGACGTCTGCTTCTCTATGAGTTTATTCATCTATTTTGGATTGAAATGAAAAAATATACACATCTATACTAATATTATAAAGCTGAAGAGTTTACTTGTTTGTTTGTTTGAACGGGCTAATCTCGGGACCTACTGATCTGATTTGAAAAATTCTTTTGGTATTAGATAGCTCATTTATCGAGGAAGGTTACAGGCTATATATCTTCACGCTACGGCTAACAGGAGTGGAGCCACGGGGGTGAAACCGCGCGGAGCAGCTAGTTTGAGATAAATTTTGAACTTTATAACATTTTTCTTAATTTTCTGGTAATTTAGTTGCAATCATAGATAAGCTGTTCCAATAATCCCCAATATAAATTACAAACAATGTAACCAATAGGAAAAGGGTTGTTTTTATTAAGTGTTATGAAATACTAGTTATTAAGGTTTCCGTATTGACATAGGGTCGGCTCGAATCGTGGCGCGTGCCACTGCAGAAACATTTTTCCTGATATCATGCTTCCTGAGGATTAACCCTTAATCTACTTTATTCATGTCATTTTCTTATATAACACTAGCTGACCCGGTGAACTTCCTATCGCTTAACAG
>CAJQZN010042479.1:0-16561 GCA_907164685.1 Colias eurytheme | reverse complement strand
CGTGGAGGTATCAAGCTGAAATTTATATCAAATGCTCAAATGTACTATGAGTAAAAAACTTATAAGCCAACGCAATCAAAAGATACATTGTACTTCCCGTAAGGCCGTGAGCACAGTCTTGAAATTTGGTTATAAGCAATTTTTTTCTTATAGCACAGATAATGATAAAGAAAAAAAATCTAAAACGTACATTTTAGAGTTACTATACCTTATACTTTATAGTATGTAGCTTGCTAATACATACTGTGGTTATAACATAATAAAAGTAGGTTTGTTCAGAGCCCTACTCGCACTTAGCCGGATTTATTCATTATTATTCATAATAATAAATTTACTCGAAGACAGCACACGATTTCTCGTTTCGTTCAATAAAGCATTAATTATTTATCTATTTTTAGCTTTTATTAATACCTTTTTGATTCTATCGGGGGCAGTTAATCTTACCGGCTCTTCTAATTAGAATTGGTGAGAAATATTTTTTTATAATATACTAGCGGCCCGCCCCGGCTTCGCCCGTGGTACATATGAAAAATAGATGTTGGCCGATTCTCAGACTTACCCGATATGCACAGAAAATTTCATGAGAATCGGTCCACCCGTTTCGGAGGTGTATGCAGACTAACATTGTGACACGAGAATTTTATATATAAGATTTTCTACTTGAGCATTATTTGGATTTGATTTTTTAAATAAAACTGTGGATTTTTTGATTTGACGATTGTTGTCGTCGCCGAAGCATGGTGCTATGAGATTCTAAATTGAAACTGCTAATGTAAATTCTCATAAAATTGAACTGGGCTTGGATCTTTTATATTTTTATTGCTTGCTTGAGAAATAGTTTACGTTTCTTGGATGTAACTTTCAATGGTAAAAGAGTGTTTCATATTAAGAGAGTAGATAATGAAATATTGAGTTTATTCGTTACATATACAGAAATACTAACCTTTCTCTTTATATTAGTGTAGAATATTTATTTTGTTTACTCATTAGTTTATGATAAGCTCGATAAGCGCATAATCTAATATGAGTAATTTACTAAGAATTATTAACAAACATGTACACCTGATTATTTTGGTTGTAAAATAACAGATCTATGTACTTTTATGTAATAAAAACTTTAATACATCTCATTACCATACTCAATGGTAACCTTAAAATACTTTGTAACTTAAAAATATAGCGGAATGGGAAAGTAAACAAAAACGCAAATTCTACTCAAAATATATATTTATTCAGTAAACCTGTATATCTAAATTCCTTCAATACATAACGCTGATTCAACATGAATAGAGCAACACATCTTTGGACAACATTTAACATTCTATACATCGGGCAAGACAACGGTTGCGGTAAAGGCACAAAGGTATTGCTTTAGCTACGACTCTGCGCATATTTTTGAACCATCGATTAAATAAAAAAGAGCGTGTGTGACGAGCACACGTGTCAGAAGTGAAACTTCTTTGGCAAGATTCAAAGATACCAAAATCGTCGGCATATACCATGGATAACGGTATTGCCAAATTTTGAAATTTTACTCTCAACGCGCCTAAAGAAGTTTCACTTCAATAAAATTACTATTTATAGGTAATTTGAACAATTTTTATTAGGAACAATTTTAATTATCTGACGTTTTGATCCATTATTTCTTTTTACTTTCAAATTATATGGCATTGATGAAAAGTTGCAAAATAATGAATTAAAACATAAGATAATTTTTAATTAAAAAAATGACCATTGTTTTAAACTAATAAAAAGCCGAGATTTAACTATCAAAGGTGAAATTCATACTAACTAAGAAAAAATATCGATTGTTTATAAAAATATATGCAGAGCTTACATCTAAGAATTATTAAATAATATTTTATAAGTACTTATACAACATTCCTCCCCTCGGTGGTCCCTTATCCAAACTGTCAGTCAATATAAAACTAAATACTTACTAAATTTGTGACCGTATTTCTAATTTTGTATATGTACAGTACAAAATGGAGATTCTTATTACCTTAGTTATGATTTTTGAGCACTAAGTATAGACTATTTTCTTAGTACTACAGATTTAGTGACTTTTTAGATACCTAATACACTTATTTGAATTTATGCTCAAATACATATTTAGATCTGTTTCACATGGATATATATTTTGTTTCTCTATATTAATGAATGCATTATTTGACTATAGCATAAATAAATAAATAGTATCAAGTCTCTAAATCCGTGACTAAATTAACACCGTTTATATAGCAGCCAGATCAATACAGTTTTCACAATTTTATTACATTTTATTATAAAGGTTCTTATAAACTATACAAAAACAATAAAATTAGCGATGATCGAATAAAATTGGCTCTTATGATAAATTGAGACAAATAAAAAATTACATAGATTTCAGTATGTAACACATTTTGTTGTATTTAATTTTAATAATTCCATGAATACAATAATTATGAAGTCAATATAAAATTTAAATGCAAGTTTCACAAATACATGGTCCCTTATCAAACTTAACTATACATTTTGCATTATAAAATAATTATAATACTAATCCAAAAATTGCGTATTAAGTTAGAAATAAAATGCATTACTTATTGTAACTTAATATTGCTTAACGAAACTTAATTATAATATTTAAAGCTATATCATTGAATACTAAATTAATTACTTACTAAATGTAGAAATAAACATTTTACAATATGCTTCAATATTCAATTTAAAAATATAATGGCTAGGTTTTTAGCAATAATTGAGAATTCGGTCATTGGAGGTCCAAGTACTTTTTAACTTATAATATATTTAAAGTACAGATATTAAATTTATTCGCGACGACATTTAATTAAATTCAAGATTTCTTTAATACTGCAAGCAAAATAAAAATGAGCCAATATTATCTTTGTATGGATATTTTCATTTGAAAGGGACTTATTGGAAAAAGTGGACATGCAGTCAGTCAGAGTGATCATAATTAGTCATGTCAGCTTGTAAGTGGTGGTTCAGTAAGTCAATCGAAATTAACAAAGAAAACATATTCAGCTTGTCAGTCAGTAAAAACTCAGTCTGTCTAAAGTTCTAAACGACTTAGATAGCCAACGGCAGACACTGAACCATTCAGTGTCAGCGTGTTGTAATGTCAGTGTCAGCGTGTTGTGTCGTCAGTGTACGCGCATTGTAATGTCAGTGTCAGCGTGTTATAACGTCAGTGTCAGCGTGTTGTAGTCAGTGTCAGCGTGTTTTATAGTCGAATTTTTAAGTCACTCGCGGCGGGTGGAGAGCACGGTGGTGCTGCAGCACTTGATAGTTAGCGTGTTATATGCGATGACTACTGTGTCAGTCAATCAGTCAGTGGGTCAGTCAGTCAGTCAGTCAGTCGGGACGTGTGGGCAGCACGGTGAGCGTGACGGTGGTACCAGAGCGCTTGATCAGCGCGACCACATCGGGGTGCGGCAAGCGAAGCACGGGCAGGCGGTTGATCGCCACAATGGTGTCGCCCACGTGTAAGAGGCCGCAGCGAGCCGCTGGTGAGTTGGGGATTAATTGACCTGCAACGGGATAGTCAATATCTTAATCTTAATCTTAATACTATTATAAAGGCGAAAGTTTGTATGGATGTATGGATGTATGGATGTATGGATGTTTGTTACTCTTTCACGTAAAAACTACTGAACCGATTACAATGAAATTTAGCACACATATAGAGGGTAACTTGGATTAACATATAGGATAGGTTTTATCCCGGAAATCCCACGGGAACGGGAACTATGCGGGTTTTCCTTTGAAAACGCGGGCGAAGCCGCGGGCGGAAATCTAGTGTAATATAATCCATACTAACATTATAGATGTGAAAGTAACTCTGTTTGTCTGTTACTCAATCACGCCTAAACCACTGAACCAATTTTCATGAAATTTGATATGGAGATATTTTGATACCCGAGAAAGGACATAGGATAGGTTTTATCCCGGAAATCCCACGGGAACGCATTGCTGTTATTAACATTTTTTTGTAAATAAATTAATATGAACTTACCAATAGTACTAGTGGCCTTGTTGGTAGAAGAAATGACGACGAAACCGAACCCCTCCCCCTCGTTCCTCGTCACCGTGACGTCATAGGGTACATTCCACCCGCTATTCGCTTCGTATTGGACGCCGTACCTGATTGATAATATTATTTAATGAAAATATTGTATAAGTGGTTAACAATTTGTGGACAAAACGTTTTTTATTATATGGAAAAAATGTTTCAATCGAATTTATACACTGACATGCTGTACTCCAAACTTGTGTATCTCTTAGTGGGGTAGCGAATACTTGATGAATGAAATAGGGGATGGAAAGTAGGTCTGTGACCTGATAACGTGAAGGGCTGTGCGAAAAAGTTGCACATTTAAGATATATTTGGCTGAAAACAAAATATCTTATTATAAATCACATTAAAATTTTATTACAGAAACAATTATAAACAATTAGACACACAATGACGCTGAAAATTGGTCCCAAGAAAGACTCTGCCTACGAGACTATTAGGCAGAATTTAAGAACGCGCCTGGACAATAATAGACTTTGAACATTACCGCCACGGAATAAGGATTTAATTTGAATGTTTTATACACCGCTACATGGATGTTTTTACAACCTTTTTTGGAGATTATGAGTCTAGTTGTTTATAGCATGTTAATGTTTATTTTTTAAGAATTTGTTCTGTTTATTTGCTAGAAAATGTTACTTACATAGGCATGTGTGCAGTGGGCGGATACATGGGTGCAGGGTGTAGGATATTGTATGAAGCCGGCGGGTGCGGTACTGTTGGCTCCGCGCTGAAGTCAATATAAGTTTAATTTGTGTAACCAATTTTAATTTATAATTAAATACTTGCTAAGAGGCTTTTTGTGAATTTATTTTAGAGGCAAGCTGTTTCTCCTAAACACAGGTTGCCCAGTAACCTAGCTAGGGAAACATTGGCTTGTATAATTGTTTTGGTAGCCTTTTTATTTACATATATAATTTTACATGACTGATACATGAATATTAATTGTATATTGTAATAAATTGTAATTGTAATTGTAATTGTAATTTGTAATATTTTAAATGTTGTATTTATTGATAAGGTAAAAATAATGGCAAATGTAGTCTTTTGAGAACTCACTGGCTTTTGTGTCTGTAAAACCCTTAAGTTTTATTCTAGGTTTGTTCTCTAGATATGTATATTACAATTTAATAAAATAGATTTTGCTTATTCTTCATATCTTTACATAATAAGCAAAGCTCGGGAACGGCTGAACCGATTTCGTTAATTTTTTTTAATAATATTCCTTGAAGTACGTAACGTAAACATGTACCACGGGCGAAGCCGGGGCGGACCGCTAGTTATGAATATATTAATATGAAACTTACGTTAGCAGTGGCTGGTGTTGATGCGTTGGTACTACAGCTGGCAAGCCGAGCGGTTGAATATCTGCTCTGTTATGTCTCACCCCCAGTGTTACCTGTTAATTACAAGGAAAAACCTGTTTTATTGTAAGAATTGTAATATAAATTTTTTAACCTGATTTTATAACGCTTATAAGCTTCACCTTATGTAACCAACTCCTGTAGTGATTTTACCTACTTTAAATGGACAGATTTAATTAATTCAAACTTTGTATGTCAAGGATTGGTTGACAATATTATAATTTCATAAGAAAGTAAGTATGTCATAAGTTTAAGCGTGTTTTTCTTATTTTCTTTTAACTAAGTATATTAATTAGTTGTGGACTACAAGTTGTGGTTAAAACCGCAATCACACACAATTCAGATTACGCTTTTAAAAATATTGCCTTTTCAGTTTCTCATACTTATCATTTTATTGGTACATTCTGCCAATAATTTATTTTAAAACGAATTTATTAAACTCACATGTCCCCTAGACGCAGCCTGACACACATACGCGACAGCTCGAGCGTGAGTAGCCCCGCTTAATGGTATACCGTCTACTGATGTTAGTAGATCGCCCGGTCGGAGTAGACCGTCTGCTGGACCGCCTGTAAATTTTAATGGTTAGATTTATTTATTTATTTAAACTCTTTATTGTGCTGCCAAAATACATAAAATACAAACAAAACTGCTTCTAAAAGAAAAACAGCACAGGCGGCCTTATCACTTAAGAGTGATCTCTTCCAGGCACCAACTGATAGAAGGATAAATAATAAACTAGAAATAGGAGGTAGGTAGAAAGTATACGCAGAGATAAATAAATAATAATGTTATACAAAGACAACAAAAATATTATTAATTATAGATTATAATTTATGTACTTTTAGTCACGGAAATTTAAATTATCATGTCGAATATATAATAAAAATTACCTTGGTTTAAAACACTTGTTACAATAAGAGGCGTTATTGAATGGATTAAGGAAAGAAGAATACTTTAAGTACACTATGTACACAATAAAGAAAACCAGAAACACTAGGCATGTTAAAAATGAACAGAGAGTGGTCGTGTTGGTCTTAATTTTTAAGTTCTGTCTATTATTATAATAATTGACATAGTTCAACGGCAGATACATATAAATAAATGTTATTTGTAACATCACCTTTGTATAATACGATTCAATAATGGCGGCTCGGAACATCATACGATCCGATGCGCAGAAAACAATTTTAAGTATTAGCGGGACGTTAAGGGACCTCTGCGCACCCGCACCTTCCGAACCGCCATTTAGTTTGAATCGAACAATCTTAATATATATAAATCTCGTGTCACAATGTTTGTCCTCAATGGACTCCTAAACCACTTAACCGATTATAATAAAATTCGCACACCATGTGCAGTTCGATCCAACTTGAGAGATAGGATAGTTTAAACATGTAGGTACCACGGGCGAAGCCGGGGCGGACCGCTAGTACTTCTATAATTTTAGAGAAACCCTATTTATTATATGCTATTATCTTTATATAGTAAACCCATATTTACCCGGCACAACATAGCCCACAGCGACTCTGCTACCATCTTCAGTACCGCCCACGATGCGGAACCCAAAACCTGCGGAACCGCGAGCGAGCCGAACAAGCACATCTGCTTCCGGGTCTGTTGAACCGCCGGCTTCCACCTGGAAATATTGCAGTTTATATAAAAACAATTGACAATTTTTTGAAGTGAAAACTAATTTAGCGGTGTTGAGCACTTTTTCTGTAATGGGTATAAAATCTTTAACTCGCGTTAGGACACGTGACCTGATCGAAAAAGCGTAAGACGGATACCATTCGAAAATATCAAACATGCTCAACGTTAATAATCAAGTTTTCACTTCTGCCGGCACTCCCGGAGTGCAACCCGTCTTTTTTTTAATAGATAGAGTGATTCAAGAGGTATATTTGTAAGCCAGTTATAAATATTTGAGTATTTAATCGAATTATTTAATTCGCAGTATCTTCTCTCTCTTTTTAGATTAGATATGAAGTTTATCGATAATGTAATGATACTAAATGTGAAACACCTGTCCATTGTATTTATTATTTAATCAGTATGACTGAATTATGCATTTTATACGTATACGGTATAATAACTAGGTAAGACTGTACTATTTTCATTGCTATAATTTAACAGAATATGTCTGATTACTCTACACTAGTAGATATTAAGTGTACACTTACACTTTAAGCGCAAACAAGCTTATATCTAAAGTACTATAAATCATACACATCTAATCACTAATCTATATATATAAAAATGAAACCCGATTCGCGTTGTCACGGCATCACGTGTGAACGGCTGAACCGATTTCGAAAATTCTGTTAGTATTATATTCCTTGAAGTACGAGGATGGTTCTTATGTAGAGAAAACGTAAATATGTACCATGGGCGAAGCCGGGGCGGACCACTAATTCTTTAATAAAATATACATATCTAAAAATAATTACCTGCGGGTAGTTAGCAACATACACTTGTTGCGGCATATCCCCATCGTATGCAGATCTATGTGACACCGGCGAGTGGATGTGACGGGATGGTGACGCGTCACCGAGCCTGGAGGAAACATAATATTATTTAGTTATTTACTTGGTAAACTAGTTTAGTACTGAACATTATTTTATTAACCCACAAAAGACGTGAAGTTACTTTATTATTAGTGAAAATGAGTACTATAATATGTTCCATGTCCTAGAATAGAATCACTAAATGTTGAAACACTTAATAAACTGTGGATACTCATTATGATAATAGCCATAAGTTTCAAAGTTATTTCAGATTTATATTCCGTCGGAAAGGTACATATATACATAATATTGTATAGGTATAGGTATCCTGTTGACTGCCTTAAACATGTTTTTATTTTAATTAAATTAAAACCTAACCTAAATTTAACAAGTAACAATATTTAAAATAAAATCTTTTATTGTACAAACCTTGCATAAATAACAATAGTTATCGGTCGACGTATTTTAAGCCTTAATTAAGCATGAAACAAAATATAAAACTAAATAAAACACATTGTCATGCAAAATTACCTGAAAATTAAATGAAAATTACCATACAATTTATTTATTAATTTAATATACTTATAAAATTTGAAATAATCATTACTATATAATTATATATACACTACTGATTTAAGATAATTTATTTTTAAATTATTTCATAAAAATATTCAAACTATCTATGCTAGTTATATACAATTCAAGCTAAAGAACTGAAAAATCATATACAACTTATAGTTACAACATTAAATACCTTTTATACAAATTAGATTTATCTAATAAACCAAAAGAAAAGCTCTAAAATTATTTAATATCACAAACCTCATAGGAGATCCTTTAAGCCGTCCATTGGAAGAATTATTCGAAGGGGATTGACTCTGCATTCGTGTAGATGGTGAATTGTTCAACAGTCTGTCTGTTGCACTGTTGTTTGATGGGGAGTTACTGCGGAGACGACCTGGGGAAATAATTTATTATTTTATAAGGGCAGATTTATCAATCCTTGGTTAAAAATTATTCGTCGAATAATGTATAAAACTACCACTTTAAAAACGTATTCTAATTGCCCGTATTTGACAGTTTACGTGACATTTTAATATTATCGTGTAATACTTTATTGGACGGATAAGTTTTATCCAAGCATTGAAAAATCGGCCCTAAAGTATATATTTGTGATTTAGTAACTTGTTTTTAAGGAAATCTATGAATGCAGTTGTATTTGTTTCCAATAACGCTTTCATGTTTTCTTTTAGTAAAATTTTCTATGTATACAGTACTAGCCTTCCGCCCGCGACTTCGTCCGCTTTGTCTTAATCCTAGTAAATAATATATTAAAACCTTCCTCATCAATCACTTTATATTTTTGAAAAACTGCATCAAAACCCGTCTGCTTAATACTATATTGTAGAGATTATTATAAGTACTTATTCTTTGGGTGGCATAAAAATTCCACTATGTATAAACTTCTGTTTCTATCTTTATTTACAATCAAATCTTACTAAGAAAATTATTTAAAATTAATCTTACCAGTAGAATTAGAAGGTGAGTGTGGTCTTATTCGACTCGTGGAAGGAGACTGTCGCGAAAGACCACTTATAGCCGCTGTAGTCGGAGAATGCAGTAGACCGTCTTCTGGGAAACCTGAAATTATTTTGGTAGATTATTTTTTTTATAATTTCTAGTAACTGATACATATTATTATAGCTTGTATAAAGTAGATGATGTTTTGTACATTCTTTTGGACGAAATGGCAACAAATACAAATTTAAATTTGATCAAACTTAAACAAAAATAGTTGCAGTGAATAAAAAAAAATGGAATTGCAATTGATTGAATATTAATGGAATGATTAAATTTAAAATATATAGCTTCATATGTAATGCCATATATGTTTGGTTGACAAGGACAGATTACTTGTTTTCCTATATGTATAAATAAGGAAATTATCGATTGCATTTTCAGTATTCCTTTCTTTCCTTGATTATATTTAGAATTATTTTTCAATGAAAAAGTACCTTATGATGTAGTCTAACTTATATTTAATAAATTTTTATCACTTGCTTGTTGATTTATATTACACTAATTGTGCTTTGCAGATTCGTTTACGAACAAGAGCATGTATTTTTATAGCTTATGTGATATGGTACATAAGTTACATCATAGAAAAACGTAATCGAAATTCGTTCAGTGATTTTCACGTGACAAACATATATCCATACATTCTTACGAACTCATTTACGATAAGGTACTAAAGTGAATTGACAAAGATTTTTAAGATTATTTTGTTTTACAAAAAAGTAAAAACAATCGACTCACCTCCATTATCACTACTATCAGCGACGCTAGCGTTTCCCCTCCAATACGCAGCATTCATATCAACATGTATAGTCGGCGTGGGCAGTTCTCCCCAATTGTTATTCCACCTTTCCCCATTTCCCTCCCAATTCCCATTACTAGTGCCTTCACCGTCCCACTTTTGACTTGTCCCGTCCCACTTTTGACTTGTCCCGTCCCACTTTTGGCTTGTACCGTCCCATTTTTGGCTCGTGCCATCCCACTTTTGGCTTGTGCCGTCCCACTTTTGACTGGAACCATCCCATTTCTGGCTTGCCCCGTCCCATTTCTGGCCGTTTTCATCCCATTTCTGCGCGTTTTCCGCCCAGTTTCTTATATTATTCGAGTTATCTATCCATGTTTCTCGTTCATTCCAGTTGTCTGTCTGTTCGCTCCACGGTGTGACTACAGGTAAAGTTAGTCTTGCGCCTGGGGTGCTGCTTCTGCGTCGTCTGTCCATTATGCTCTCGCGGGTTTCACGGGATTTGTGTTCTGGCACTGCGTAGGTTGCTTCCACTGTAATTATTGTATATTTATTACTAGAGGTCTGCCCCGGCTTCGCCCGTGGTACATATTTCGCAATAAAAGGTAGCCTATGTCCTTTCTCGGGTATCAAAATATCTCCATACCAAATTTCAAGCAAATTGGTTCAGTAGTTTAGGCGTGATTGAGTAACAGACAGACAGACAGAGTTACTTTCGCATTTATAATGTTAGTATGGATTTCATACTTGTGTATCTTCGTTTGTAGTATGTAGAACAGTCTTATTTCAATTTATTTAAAACTTTCTAGTCATAGCAAATTAATTATATCTTTTTGCGGACGGCTCATTCATGATTTCATTACATAATTGATATTATAGAAAAACATCACCAAAGTTGTTTTAATATTGAAATACGGGTTTAAACTCAAACTAGGATAAGCCTTGAATGCAAGCACATTCAAGGCTTATCCTAGTTTCTACTGATTTTCTCATTTTAACTGACAAATAAGCTAAAAAGAACGTATCCTTCAACTATAAATACGCAGATAACAATAATAAATAAAAAGCGTACCAGAGTCCATTTCATTCTGTCTGCCCCTCGCATTATCTGTTGAGTTCAAAGCTGGTGACCGCAACTGTTCAGCGGTGGGAGTCTTGCTTCTACCCAATTGAGTATTTACTGCGTTATCTAAAATGAAAGTAATTTTATTAGTTTCTTAGCTAGAAAATTGAGTATTTGCTGCGTTATCTAAATTACAAAATTATTTTATTAGTATAAAAACAAAAAAAAAACTCGTCATTTGACGTAATATTAGCAACTAGACTCACAATCACCTGATAAAAGATCGTCAAAGAATGTACGAGCGATATTGTAAAAACTTTCATTGAAATTAACACTTTATTACGTGGCAGTAACGTTCAAAGTTCAAACTGTCTATTTTATCGCTAATTAGCAAAACTCTGCCTTAAAGATGCGTAGGCAGAGTTTTGCTTCAGACAATTTTAACGTAATTTTGAGTTTTATTGTTTATTGTTCATAAATGTGTTTTTATAAGATTTTTATACATAAAAATGTTAATATTTGTATACTAACTATTGGTAGGTTGTACCCTCGTAGCTGAGCGGCTGCGGGGAGCCCTAGTTATTGTATTCTTTCTCCACACGCGTAATGTTGTTTCGGACATCGCTGGACACTCTTTTAGTACCTGTAAATGTGAAAAATTATGAGTATATTGTTGAAATAATAACGTATATTTATTTAATGCTCCTTCAGCTTTTCCACATCCATATATCCTTACAAACTTTCGCCTTTATAATATAAAATATTAGGATATTAGATTAAACTAAATCAATCTCACCTGCACA
The DNA here is from genome assembly GCA_907164685.1 of Colias eurytheme. NCBI lineage: Eukaryota > Metazoa > Arthropoda > Insecta > Lepidoptera > Pieridae > Colias > Colias eurytheme. The sequence continues at coordinate 4,429 of CAJQZN010042479.1, read as the reverse complement.
ACCCTTTGATGAGGTGTATGTCTTACATCTGTCTCACCGATTTGCAATAGCAAGTCTCCTTCACGCAATCCTGCGCAACGGCCTAAGTCTAATACCTGGAAATAATTATTGTGTTAATAATAATGTTAGGTTGAAGAAATGGTAGGTGATAGTAGAATTTAAAATTGATACAAAACATGATAGTTTCTTGTTTTATTGAAATAAAATGATTTTAGTGACTATAATGGAATAAAGAAATCATTTAAATTCCAATTAATGCAAGCGAAAAGAATTTCCATACTTTGAATAACAATTGCTACAACTCTTAGATAATTTAAAACAACTAAATAGCAAAATAAGGCTTATTAGCCATTAGAATTTAGATGTATTCACAAAACATACTAAATTTTTGCACGCCATTTGCAATGGCAGTATATGTGATATAAATATTGTATATTAACACCTTTGTATGACCATATACGAGCAAATAAATAGATTTGATTTGATTTGATTTAACACCAATAAATTTTAACAGTCTGCTGGTCAACAACAATTTGCACGTTTTACGTAACGTGCTGTTATAATAGATGATGAAACTTAATTATTATATCAATTATTAATAATAATTTACCTTCTTAACCTTCTGACCATGTACACTATCGGCTATAGTGAACCCAAAACCAGCGGCCCCACGTCGTAAAGTGAGCACTAATTCACGACCCGGCTCGTTTGTAGCTGCACTGCGATGTTGGTGATCTGGGAAATTATTGGAATTAATATAGGTTATATTTAACTACCACCCGCGGCTTCACCCGCTTGGTCTAAAACCTAATAAATTATATACTAAAACCTTCCTCTTAAATCACTCTATCTATTAAAAAAACCGCATCAAAATCCGTTGCGTAGTTTTAAAGATTTAAGCATACAAAGGGACATAGGGACAGAGAAAGCGACTTTGTTTTATACTATGTAGTGATAAAAACAGCGTGTGTGCCGAGAACACGAGACAGAAGTGAAACTTTGGCAATATTCAAAGATACTAAAATCGCTTTACTCCATAACGTGACGGTATTGCCATGACGTGACCTTGAAATTTTACTCTCAATGTGCCTAAAGAAGTTTCACTTCAAACTTGCTATACATATTTATTATGTTCTAGCTGTGCCCCGCGGTTTAACCGCAGTGTTCCGCTCATGTTGTCTTAGCAATGATATATAACCCATAGCCTTCCTTGATAAATGGGGTATCCGACACCGAAATGATTTTTCAAATCGGACCAGTAGTTCTTGAGATTAGCGCGTTCACACAAATTCTTCAGCTTTATAATTTTAAAGTATAATATATTTTTATGGGTCATTTACCAGAAGCCAGTGTTAGCAGGTGATCAGCAGACGGACAACGCGGGGGCAACGAAGTAGTATCCGCGGGGAGTTCGTCCAAATCGAAGGACCGTGATAACAGACGCCGTTGGGCACCTTCCCTGCTGTCTGGTACGTCACGACCTTCGGGGGATTCTAGGTGGAACCTGACAAGATAATTAGATTAAGGTTGATGTTCCGACCGTCCCTCCATACATTTTTGATTACCTCTAAACACTTAACACAGACACTATTTCTTTAAAACTAATCATTTTATCACTTCTCTATAATGAAATGTGTGCGCGTTCGACCTTTTTAATCAATAATTTACAATATTTACTTAGAAAAACAACAGTAAAATACCGGAAAAATTTGACACTTCTACAGTAGTGTGCGTGACTTTTGCCAAGCGAAACACGACATAAAGCACGACATCTAGCGCATAGACTATATACTTATTACAGATCTAGCGCGTCAATGTCTAAACGAAAGGCGATGTTTAGACATTGACGCGCTAGATGTCGTGCATTCGCGTTCGTTATCTTATGCATAATGAGCATAATTCTAATAAATCAAAGTTCTGTGTAAAAATTGAGTAATTTCATTTCCAATCGTTCAAAGAAAATAACAATAAAATAAAATAAAACTAATGACCTTAGAAACTATGTTTTTTTTTATTTATTACTCATTATTGTTCGTCCGTCGTAGGTCTGTAAACTGTATTGTACACTGAAGGTAAATGGTACTGTAGGTACTTTAGTTCGGCGTCGTCGTCGGCTTGATATAAAATTACATTCTTGATTTCATTGACACGCGCTATGATTTGCGCGCGGAATTTCTTGTGTTGTGAATTTATTTTTGTATGCTATGCATTTTTTGATTCAAATTGCAATATTTCTCTAGTATGCATTTGAGACTATATTGTAAATTGTAATAATTGATCGTGGGTATAGTAATTAATTATTCTAATAACGCAATTAGTAATATATGTATTTTCGGTGGGATTCAAAACAAAAAATTGGCCCGTGATTTTTATGAAATTTCACCACATTGCAAATCACATCAATCATAGTTCATACACATGTATGACGAAAGTGATTAGTATTGTGGCTAACATTGACTCATCAGTTCATCACTGAAACCAGTGATAAATCAGTACCTATATCATATTGTGTTTGAATATTTTTAAACAATGATATAAGTATACAATTATTATAAATCGGTAAACTATCAAAGTAATCACAAACTTGCAAACATTGCATTGTTAAAATGTCCAGTAGTTTATGAGCCTATTCATTACAATCAAACAAACAAACAAAGTTTTCCTCTTTATAATATTAGTGTAGACAAACACTATGAATACGATCACGAATGCAAATTCGGGGATTTTCTAATTATTGCTAAATAATAATTGAATTCATTTTGAAATACTCTATAATTTTTAGACATTTATAATGTGGTGCTCATTTTTTTTGTACTGCTAACGCTATTGTAGGTTCCTATTTTCGTTGTTTTATTTCAAGTGAACACGGCCATACAATTTTGTCACGAGCCGCCTATGATTGTAGGTACTTTTGTTAGGCTCCTTCGTCGTCCGCGTCGGCTCGAAAGTTCTTGATTTCATTGTCACGCGCTATGATTTGCGCGCGGATTTTCTTGTGTTGTGAATTTATTTTTGTATTATTATTATTTTTTATTTATTTTTTTATTTTATTGATTCAAATAAAATATTTCACTAGTATGCATTTGAGACTATATTGTATTATGTATAATTTATCGTAGGTATAGTTATTCTTATAACGCAGTTATATTTTCGGTGGGACAATTTGACCCGTGATTTTTCTGAAATATCACCACGTTGCAAATCACATCAATCATACACACGTATGACGAAAGTATAGTGGCTAACATTGACTCATCAGTTCATCACTGAAACCAGTGATAAATCAGTATATCATATTTTATTGTGTTTGAATATTTTTTAAACAACGATATATACAATATTATTATAAATCGGTAAACTACCAAAGTACTTCCGAATTTTCAGACAGACAAACAAGTAGTTTGAACACGCAGTTTTCTTATACTAGTAGCAAAAATCAAAACCATAATATTATGTTTACCTACTATATTTTACTAAAAGTCGAGTGCGTCGAAATCGTAAATAATAATATGTTTTTCACCTTCCTGGTTATTTTCCCATAGTAAATAGTGTTTTAGGTTTGTTGTTGTAGGTAGGAATAATAATAATTATTCTTACATGTTGGTTATGAAATGTATATTGAAATAATTTACTTTTACAAATCATTAGTGATATAAGTTTTGAGTGAAAATGCTTGGATCAGCATAATATTATATGGTACTTCAAATACATGTTTTGATAAAAAAAACAATAGTGTAATAAAATAAAACTGCGTTTTATTGTAATCAATGTTGACAATTTTAAATTCCAAAATTATTGATCAATAAAATAGTTTACACCAACAAATATAACTTTTATTTTTATAACAATCGTTCATAATATAAACCGTAGCAGGTGGCGTTTTGAAGTTCTGTCTACTCATACAGAAAAATGGAAAACTTGTTTTTTTTGTAAACAATTTATTACTCATGTTGTTTGGCAACTCGAAGCGTGGTCGTCCGTCGTAGGTACTTTTGTTCGGCGTCGCGTCGTCGTCCGCGTCGGCTTGATATAAAACATTCTTGATTGCATTGACACGCGCTATGATTTGCGCGCGGAATTTCTTGTGTTGTGAATTTATTTTTGTATGCTATGCATTTTAATTGAATCAAATTGCAATATTTCTCTAGTATGCATTTGAGACTATATTGTAATAATTGATCGTGGGTAGGTATAGTAATTAATTATTCTAATAACGCAATTATATTTTCGGTGGGATTCAAAACAAAAAATTGGCCCGTGATTTTTATGAAATTTCACCACATTGCAAATTATATATTATACAATTACAATTACAATTATTATAAATCGGTAAACTATCAAAGTAATTACAAACTTGCAAAATATGCTTTTCCGAATTTTCAGACAGACACACAATTTTATTAGTTTGTTTTAGCAAAGTAGGTACCTA
>CAJQZN010042477.1:0-20118 GCA_907164685.1 Colias eurytheme | reverse complement strand
TACAGTGCGACACAAAAGAGATGAAAATAAATGAGGGCGCCACCGTCGCTCATATAGCAACACTGATACTGCGACGCAAGCGATCTTGATACTATAGAATAAAAATCCAAAAATCTATATATATATAATCTAAAATAAATACTGCGATTTAAACCGTTATAATTGTTTCATTGTAGCAATAGTGTAAATTTAAGACAAAAATACATTAGTATTTTAATTGACCTACCTAGGTCAAATTTTACTTAAATGTATTTGGAATTAGTTATTTTATAAAAATCGGTCAAGTGCTTAGACTGCAGAGGCGCACATAGAATCAAACATACAAACAAACAAGCATACATGCAGCTCAAACACATTACCCTCTTTCTGGGTCCGTCGGGTAGAAAAAAACAAGGCGATTTGAAAACCACATATTTTTATTTTTTTTGTAGATAAATTTTGTACATTAATATAATTCATCAAAATCTAAATATTCTACTCCTTCAAAGGACTGATCATCACTCTGTTTCGAAGTACTGGCAAGAGGGTACGGGGCATCTTCAGTATCTGTAAATATGATACAGTAAATATGATTTTTTTTCTTATGGTTTGATTAATAAATAGATAGATAGCTGTATGAAAACAGTTATCACTATACTATGTAGTAAAATCTAAACTAGGTACTTTATTTGAGGCTGGTTGGATTGGATATAACTTCTTGACTCAAATTGTGCTGGTCGCACTATAAAAACTAGTTTTTGTTTACATACAAATAACCTCAAATTAAATTGCGAAAACGTAATAATCGGCATACATACATACATTAAACACTCGTCACTAATGGAATATTCTATTTTACGTAGTACATGGTAGTACTGAGCAAAAATAAATGGAATCTCACCGGTATATTCTGCTGTACGTTTGTAAACGTTTTCCAAATCAGTCAATAAATTTCCAGCTTGAAATTCGGACAAACACCGAATAAAAACTTTATACACCACATCACGGACACCGCTACGTTTAACCTTTTTCATGATGTCTCCTTTTTTATTTAAATTTCTTGTTCTAAATAACAATTTTATCTCAATAATTCTCCACTTCACGAAAAAAACAACAAATTTTTATTCAACTTGACAGCTACATTGCCCATTCAGGGTTGCCAGGTAATGAAAAACGAATTAGTTCCAAAATAATTAATTTCATCTCTTTTATGTCGTACTATAAGCTATAGATAATTTCCGCCATAAATCAACTGCTCTACGGAATTTCATTTGCAACTATGTAAGTTTTATAATTATTCAAAAACAATTATATTATTGTATTTCTGAACAACATATTATGAAATAAATATAAAGCATATATAATACTGAATGTCATTTATAATAGGAGGATTTAATAACAGTGGGGACAAATGGGTCGACATTTTTAACACGAATGAGTAAAAACATTATTTTTGAAAGGCTTTAATATAAGTATAAGACATCACATTAAATAAACCCTATAATAAATAAATATTAATGTTTATACGCATTTCAATTTACCTTAATAGTAGGATCCTAATATTATATTCTAATTCATTCATTCATAATAATGTATGTATAATGTATTGAAATGCTGATCAAAGAATCCTTTCAACGTTCATTAGACCTTTTCAAGTTTCTATGAAAAGATTGCAAATTGAGCTTGTATTATTATTAGGTACAATCACTGAGAATACTTACGCACAATTTTATCCTTGTTACAAAAAAAAATCTATTTTACAACATTTTCTATCTAATGATATATGCACACTTCGGAAAAAGGTGACATACGGAACGACAAACAGACAGACATGACGATTGACGAATCGAGGGTTCCGTTTTTTGCCATTTGCTACGGAACTCATAAAAAGGAGAGTATATTATTATTTATTATATTAGAAAAATAGTGGTGCTTTAGGGTGACTCTCGAAATTTCTATTTTAAATGTTTCGTGTTTGTTAACACATCTAGACAAGAAGCGAAAATGCTTATTCATATATCATTTCTCAGTACAGGGCCATAAAAAGGTATATAGGTAAGGAGTTAATTCGCGCAGTGGAACGAAAACAAATAGGTAGTAAGTAAATAAATGGGATAAAGTACATAATAAAATTCCATTACGTGATGAAGGTATGTAAGTGTACGTATGTGGTGCGTACAAAGCTAATTTGAGTAGAACTTGTAATGTCGTCCAATAGGCGTTCACGTTAAGGGGATGAATTAATTTTTCTAACATTTACGGCCCTTTTCAAACCTTCGTAATTTTTATATTATTAAAGTTGTCGTGATGAAAATTCTTGACAAGAAAGTTCAATAGTAACACAATACGTCTACCGTTTTAGAAACATGATTCCATGATATTTTCTCGATAGAAAAAAAATACAAAGTTATCATTGTTATTTTTTTTTAATCTCTGGCATCTTCAAAATAACAAACGTAAAGTTACGACTTTTTGGATATAAACTATAAAATATACAACCTATACGTCTACCGTGTTAGAATTTTGAAATATGCGATGGTTTTGAAATAAACAAGAAATACTTGAAATTAGCGCGCGACCAGCCAATATAGCGAGAGCCGCCCTGTACCTTCCTACCCCGATCGCTGCACGAGTCATTCCCGCTACGGCCGTCACACGGGGAACTTGTGTCGCTCGCGCAATCGTAAAAAAGGGTGACAACACGATAAGACAAAATGAGACAAATGGGGACAATAAAGAAAATAAGAAGAAGAAACATAAAGGTTGGAGGAAAAAGAATGCTTACAATTCGAACAAATTAATGAAGTAAGTTGGTTTTATTTTAAATTTGATGATAATTGTATTATAGACGATGTTTGATATGTACCCCTGTTTTAAGTACATAACGAATGTGTAAGATTTTTTCATTTATAGCATAAATAATCTGTTCAGAAATCCGGAATCCAGAAGGAAAATAAACCCACTGATTGTTCACAATGTGAATCCACTCCTTCGTAAGTACCTTTATTCAGTCAAAAATGTATGTTATCAAAGCTCTACTGGTTTTATCGCATGATTCCATTTTTAGCAAAAAGCAACAAAGTGCAAAGAAATAAAAAATCATGGTGAACTTAGTGGAAGTATGGCGGACATAATATGGAACAGGAGCTCATTGGAGTAGTATTATATTTAAAAAAAATACGAAATAATTTCAAGAATTACATTTCTTAGAAGGTGGTAGATAAGTATGTTGTATAAAGAATTTGATGTTGATATTTATTTCATTTATACTTACTACACCTGTGCGGGAAATTGCTTAGTAATAAAACAGGTTTATATTCATATTTACATATTAATGTGAGTTTTCATTTCTAAAAATTTTGTGTAAGTATATTAAATTGAGTTCCTGGGTGATCTGGAAACACAATTGGGCCTGGAAGATGGCGCTGCAGTCACTCCTCCTAATGACATGAACCGATTTGGATGAATAGTTGTGTGCACATTTCATTTTTGTGGGATGATTGGTTGATTCGCTTTCACATTAGCTAATATTATGTATTTTTGTTGTTAGAAAGTAAACTTAATTTAATGTTTATAATATATTATTGGTATAAATAAGCCAGTGTTCGTCTCACATTGCTGTACCTGCCTACCTACCCTACCAGGGCCTTACTTTGTTCTGGCTATTTTATTTTGATTATTTGTAATGAATAATTACAATTATAATAGAGTGCAAAAAATAAATACATGCGTCAATATATTTTGTGTTTTTTTAAACAATTTTTTTATTTAAAAAAATATCATTCCAACCGCGGCTTTGCCCGCGTGGAATTAGATTATATCGTGAATCCTGTCTTATCCCACAGAAGTGTTCAGTTCGGATAAAAAGTATCCTATGTGTAAATCCAGGCAATTAGCTATATTTTATCAAAATTGGTAATGTAGTCTTGACGTGATTAAGTAACAACTAACAAAAAAAATATACAAATTAACATCCAAAGTTTCGCATCAGTTTTACTGTATTAGTGATATCTTCCACTCTTGACTTTGACTGAGAAGAATTAGGGTTTATAACTTCTTTCAGAAATATTACCTTTCATTTCTGGGCATGACGTAATATCTACGTCAGCATCAAATTCTATCTAAATCCATTCAGTAGTCCGCGTTATTGAGTACCATTTCATTTTTTCAGAGTAACAATATTTTTTGTTATTTTAAAGATTATTTATAACCTGTATTATTTTGTAATAAAGTAAACATTACGAAATAATAATAATTATTAATAATGTCTAAGTAGTTGTTAAAAAGAAGATTATTTGTTTATAAGCAAGAAAATAAAACCAATAAATCAACAATTAAATATAATATGTATAAGAATATTATAACTGTATGACGACTCCATACATGTTTGTCCCGAGTCGGCCAGCGGCAGCGCGGCGAGTTTGCAAGAATGACTTCGCGCACACCCGCGTTCGCGATAGCGAGCTATTAGACTCCGCCCGCCAAGCAGTAGATTTTTTTTTGTGTATCGTCTTAATGGCTCGTAAAGTTTATTGCTCGCGGTTTGTTGAATAACACAATATTTGTCCAGCACTTAACTCCGCCAATATAAGTTACCAAAAATGCTGTATCGCTAATTTCTACGATTTAATATTCCGCCAGTGTTTCATTGAAGTCTTTCGAAAAGGAAATTTGGTTGAAATCTTATTTGAAATATTATCTAGATGCACTAAAATTATTTATATAAACTAGGTTAAGTTCATATTTTATTATTATATATTTTTGTAGTTAAATTTATTTAAGCACTTAAAATAACAGTAACGTAATTATATGTTTAAGTTTTCTTGTGCATACCTGTAATTGGTGTATACATCACATTAATATTCGTTAGTTGTTAAGATCTAATTGTTATAATTTTTATGTGTACTCTGTTGGTATGTCTAAATAAATAAATAAATAAATAAATTATATCCGCAGTGAATTCTATATATTCTTGCCAAATGTCATTAGTCCCAGTCTGTAATGTCTCGATTTTGTATTAATGAATAAACAAATGGGACGCACAAGGGACGCATGTGTAGTCTATTAAATTGTTTGCTTTCTTAATATAGAATTATAAACAGTCAATAATTTGATAATGTGAAACTCAGTATTTATATTTTATGGTGGTTTGAACCCAGGGCCTTGGCCTCAGAGCACATCACTGCATATTGTAAAGTATGGGGATATAATTTGGCTAATTTAGTAGTAAGATTTATTCTTTGTGTAGTCAATTTGATCAGTTGCCACTTGCCTGGGTTTCCTTATATTTGTTCAATGTCCGATTGTAGATGTGCTTTAGTATTGCACATTAAATGTATTGCAAAATTGGAGAAGAGAGTTCAGATTTATGCCATCAAAATAAAGTTGTATTCACTCACACATCATAATATTATACTTAAGTATTTTTATACAACATCAGCCCAATCATTAATAGGTGATAAAATAAATAAAACAGCCCATGAGTATTTACAGAGTTACGGCCTCATGAATAATTGTGTCTACATGAATAAATAAACCATGAGTTTAAGTAAAATGAACATTTAATTTATTGCTTAAACAAATTAATTTAAAAACTTCCGAAATTTTCCTAAAAAATAAATAAGTAGCTACATAATTATGCCCTGCATAAATTTAAGGATAAGCTTTCATCTAGCATATTATTTCCACCCTAGAAAGAATAATAAAAATTACAATAAACACGCTCAGAAATGAAACTATCCAACTATTTCACTGTCTAAACCAAAGGAAACTTCGTTACTATAGTATGTGCAGTTTTATAAGCGAACCATACGAAAACATACATAAAATGTGTTCTTCTTACAGTCTAAACATTCTTATCCCCGATTTAACCTATGGATAGCTCTAGCACCTTATGATCTTCATGATCATTGAACAATGGGGAAAAATATGTAAACATTTCACTTACCAACTCCATAAGCTATATACAATACAGCACTGTCGTCTTCCACTTCATCAGGGTAACAGACTCCAGCCACCAGTCTCGGGGTCGGTGAGCTACCATCTTGCATCATTTCAACACAGAACTTTGATGGTGAGTGCAATAATGGATTGTTCATTGATACTTCATAGAGCGTCCCGTTCTGGAACAAAAATCGTTATTTTGGAAATATATACCTAAGTATATGTATAGGTAATATGGTTTTTATAGTATGGTAAGGTTTTATGGATTTAGTACTAGGCAATGATGAATTTCGTTAGTCGATTTAAGAAACGCTATTATACCAATTCATTCGATAAGCAATTATTCTAGATTAAAAATAACCAAGGTTTCGCCTAATATAAGATGTTCTTTAGTCCACCAGCGGTTTAGTTAGTGCTAAAAAGCATTAACTAAACCGCTGGTGTTCATGTAGCCTATTTAATAAAATTACGACGCGGACGTACGTGGTACGAACGGACAAAATATAGAGCTACAAAGTAAATAGAAATTCTAAAGGTACATTCTTAAATTCAATATGTTTAAGTTAATCTAAGTAACTACTCTAAAATTAACATCAACAAACATTTTTGTGTACGTAACTAATGCTTCGTTTTTTTTTTTCATATAAAATCACAAGAATCCGTTCTACAGCGTTCTATTCGTATCCAAACCACAATCAACTCAGTATAATATTACAAGACGAATATAATATTATCGTTCACATTATGATTATTATGATCATATCTATCTAAGGATGGTAATCATTAATTGAATCCCATAATTAGTTTGCCAGTCGTGTGTATTGCATTAACAATAATCGTTTAAAATTAATTGTTCATTGTGTATAGCCCAATACAAAGCAGAAGTTGATATTTCTGCCCTAATAATAGGTATGGATGTGCGATAAATAAAAAAAAGGTTTCGTTATATTTCTTTGGATTTCCTAAACAATAACTTCTAGAAATGACCAACATAAATTGACTGTATGACAGTAATTTATGTTGGACCTGTCAGGTTCCACTTAACCTGTTTATTAGCTTGAATAATTGCCATCATCTTAATTGAATTGCATATGCAAATACAGCTATGCAAATAATGTTGTTTTATCTTTTAATGAAACGTTGGTTCCTACATAATAAATGGTTGATTACGATAGGATGAAAGAAACCTGTAGAAATAGGTACATATATATCTATCTAAATCCTACTCTCTTCTCACATTCTAAACTTGAGGGATGTAATAAATCTCTTATGCTCTGAAAACATAGCAAAAATATGAATTGATGAAAATTGTATCATGTACTATATGAGATAACATACTACTTTTTATGAATTGTTTCCGACATATGGTAAACGTCAAGCAACAAGCAATATGTGGTTGCAATAACAAATCCTTCTATTAATAATAAACATGATCCCATACACTATTTAGAACTAATACTCATTTGTTGGTATTCCGTGTGAAAACTAAAATTTTAATTTAAAACACGTATCCGCGCCGCGGCCGTGCGAAACAAAACGTTTTGTTAAAAACAAATATTCCTTGAAACGCTGTATTTGTTGACACTAAGGTCAATATTTATAATACAAATCAGGAATGTGTTCACAATTCACATTCGAAACCGACGAAATGTATCATGTATGAAGTGGTATAATTAGTCATAGTATTTGAAACAATATAGCTTTGTTTGCGGTTGAAAGGTGCTTATAGAAAAACAAATTGCGCTCCTCAATTTGTTTAGAGTAGAAAAAATATTGTGTGTTAAATTCGGAAAATGTTAATTATAGTAAACGTCATAAAATACGTAATTTATATTAAAAGAGAAGCTAGAAACTCGCTTTCTAGCTTCTTTTGTAGGAAGTAATCTCTTGAAGATCCAGTCATGAAAATTCTTCCTGTAGTCCTGGGTCAAACGGGAGAAGCCATGCGATGCGACTAGTTATAAATATTATAATCACAAAGAAAACATTTAAGAATCAATTGTAATACTCTATATTATTCTAATTAATGTATGTAGTATTATTTTTTGAAAAAAAAAAAAGTTAGACGTAAAGATAGACGTGACTTTATATGTGACTCAAGATAATATTTTTATTGTTTTTTTATACTTGCAACCGAATTTGGGTTTCTAGTGGTAAGCGATCACCATCGTGAACATTCGCAGAAGTTGGGCTTTTTTTTAAGTGGGGAAATCTTGCATAGATAGTAGATACCCACGGCTTCCGGGGTGCAGAAGTAGCGCCTCTACAACTGCCTCTACAATAAGGAAAGGATTGACTACACTACAGAAATAAAGTAATGAACTGGATGAGAAAAAGGAAACAGGCCTCAGGTACCTAGGTATATAACACAACGACATACCTATAACAATTATTAATTTACAAGCTTTAAAACATACTTTGTTTTCCAAAATTACAAGGAATGCACATAAAGTTTGCTCACACCTAAAAACTTCCTTAAGTTCTGTTTTAGATCCTTCCTTTCAAAACACCACTTAAAACAATATATTTTTGAGCGTCTCAAATGTAAATATTATTGTGGAATGAAATGACGTGATGAACGATTTGTTCCAATAATCGCATCTTATCTTGAATTTTGTTTGTTAGAAAGATGCGGTAATATTTTTTTGCTTTACCTATGTATGAAAAAGTTTATAGACACTTCCGATTATTACTGAATGATTGAGTCACATTATAAGAATAGATATTAGTTACCTATTCGGTCGTTACAATTAATATTAAAGTTTAAACTCAAACTAGAGACTACCTTTAGAAGAGCTTTTGAATCGTCAAAAGCTCAAATAGATTTTTTAACTACCCCATTATTTGCCACTGTTGAAAATTATATGTATAAATGTTGAGTGGTCATACGGTTCTGCGAAAAACACGGATTCGAATCCTTTATTTTTTCAGTCACTTAAGTGTAGGTACTTAACAATGATGATAAGACGATAGAGTCAGTCACCATACCTAATAGAGAATAATTCAGGCAATGTACATTTTTATAAAAATTATTATTAAATATTTTTTGATACATGTTGATACAAATATCACATATCTGAAAAGTACATACCTCCTGAATATATATTTCTTCTTCCATGAAATTGGAGGGCACAAGATATTTCTCACAGGATATTTTGTACATGTAGAAGAAACGTTCAAGGGCAGATATATTTGTTGGCTGAGTTCCTTTAAACACAGGTGGGTTGAAGGGATTTATTTCTGGTATGTTCATATCAGTGCAGGATCGGTTCAGAAAGGCTTGACCTGGATCACAACACCTCCACAAGCACAATCGTCCAATACATGGACACCCAAATGTTGTCGTGTTTCCATCTTCCACGAAGTCGTACCATTTACCTTTGTTGTATTCGATTCCATTGAAAATTATTGATTCATTTTCATACTTAACTCCCTCACTTATATCCAAACTCTCATCCTTAGAACAAAGTCGGTCACATTTGACAGTACACACTATCAGCAAGAATAGCACGACGCACTTCATTTCGCAGAATTATAAAATCACTATTTCACCTTAAACTAAACTGTACACTAGTATTTAACTCATTAAAAAAGTGCATTATTTTGACAATTTGTATCTGAATTAGCTGTGACTAATAATTAACATGAAATAAATCCGTATATGGAGAGTTTATCGTGTGTAAAATGTTTATCATAGCACTCGTGAGGTAATACGATGTATCATTTTAAATGTGATAAGAGATAAGACTAGGTAGGTCGCGGTCGCGATTGCTTCTTACGGACGTCGGGCTCGAATCGTACGTCCTTTCAGACTGCCGGCTGAAACTTCATTCCTTTACGTAGTTTGATGTAAAAGCGAAGTGAGGCAACGCTAATAGCTTCATCATCAGTTGCGGGAAGCTCAGAATGTTACTCTGTAGTTTGTAGTATGATAGTAACTAGTAGGTATGTCGATGCCATAAATTACCTCGGGTTTTCTCTACGCATTATTCTTGTCTAGGTGCGGTAAGGTGTAAGGTGTTGCTTGCATAATCCTAATCTATAATATAAAAATGAATCGCAAAATGTGTTGGTAAGCGCATAACCCGAGAACGGGTGGACCGATTTCGATAATTCTTTTTTTATTATATTCCTTGAAGTACGGTACCAGGATGGTTCTTATGTAGAGGAAACATAAATATGTACCACGGGCGAAGCCGGGGCGGAGCGCTAGTACTATTATAAAAGCGAAAGTTTGTATGTATGGATGTTTGTAACTCTTTCACGCAAATACTACTGAACCGATTACAATGAAATTAAGCACACATATAGAGGGTAACTTGGATTAACACATAGGATAGGTTTTATAACCCGGAAATCCCACGGGAACGGGTTTTTCTTTGAAAACGCGGACGAAGCCGCGGGCTGAAAGCTAGTGCTACGATATATCAGTATAGTAAGACCTACATTTATGAATTAGTAAAATTCTATTTGATTTGTGACAATGTATGGCAATTTTTTATTTATATCTTCTGAACAATTTTTTGATTTATCGTCCGCGGCTTGAATACATATTTTATTTATACCTATTATCTCCCCTTCCTTCTTCGAGTTACTTTAAATTTTAAATATTTTTTGAGTTTTAAATATTTTTTCTTCTTATATCTTTATCTTTTAAATGTGGAAACCATTTTCACACAGAAAGAATGCTAGTAATGAGACTTTAATAAATAAAATATTTTAGTACATTTTTCACACACGAGACGATCTGATCCTGTGATAGATCCCATACTAAGCTTTTCGCTGTTTTCGCTTTTGTTTTGTTTGGCTGATAAACATACATATTATATAATTTAAATAACTATACTCTAAAGATAATTAACTCTCAGTCATAGAGGAAACATCGATGTTCGTCACACAAATATTTGCCCTGGGTGGGATTTGGGAATCGAGCCCACGACCTCTGGCGATTCAAATTCTTCGAAGGCGGAGTCTCTATTAAGCCAACCGGCCTGCTAGATCAGTCAGAATCGACATTGAAAATCGAGAATTTAACAATAATTCCAAAAGTTTTCAAACTTCGGTCAAGTAAATGGTACATTGGGACGACAATAAATCTCATTTTGCAACCTTGTCCGCAGTCCGGAACATTGTTAAAATTGCAATTATATTATTTTTTTGCTGTATGGTCGTGAAAAAAATTCCAAAAGTTCTGCAAACTTGGGGAAGTTTTCGATATAATATTTCATATCACGTATTAAATTTGCAATCAATCTAAGTGTACGGAACATTGTTAAAATTGGAATTAAATTATTTTTTGCTGTATGGTCGTGAAAAAAATTCCAAAAGTTCTGCAAACTTAACACAGATATCGGAAATATATACCGAACGGTTGTATAAATTTGCAACCTTTTTCGTTGACCGGAACATGTTTATTTATAATTATTTTTAATTCGTGGTCATTTTTTCGAGTAAGGTGGTCTCGGAATAATTACAAAAGATTTGGAACTTGGTTGCAAACTTCGAAAACATCTATTCTGATGTATTTACAAATTTGCAACCTCATTCAGTTTAATAAAAAAAAAACATTAATATTCAATATTAAAAGATGTTCCGTACACTGAGATTGGTTGCAAATTTAATACGTGATATGTAATATTATATCGAAAACTTCCCCAAGTTTGCAGAACTTTTGGAATTTTTTTCAGGACCATACAGCAAAAAATAATTTAATTGCAGTTCCGGACTGCGGACAAGGTTGCAAAATGGGATTTATTGTCGTCCCAATGTACCATTCACTTGACCGAAGTTTGATAACTTTTGGAATTATTGTGAATTGAATGTCTAGACTGACTGGAGTATGCCAATATTTTAAGAATACCATCTGTAGGTAAAGTATTGCACTATCGTATTTTTATCACCAACGTATTTTATTTAGCCGCTGTAATTAAAGTACTTACCAATAGATGGCGTTGGATTAAAAATGGGTACAAAATTAACAATATCCTATTTATTGTAATAATTTATGTACCAAATACTTTCTAATTTACGTGTTTTGATGACGAAAATTACCTTATTTTTCAATTCTAATAATAATTATATACACCTTATTAATAATTACATCATAATAATATATCCATATGTGCATATTAACTACACTACAGTTAACAGAATATAATATATTAATATATGCAATATGCTAGTAGTACTAACAATTATTATCAGTAAAAAATTTAAAGTTCAAGATAAATTGTAATATAAAGGTGACTTAATGCATTTATCAAATAAACTGTTCTGTCTCTAAAATTGTTTTTATTAGATAATGTTTTTAATTTGTTAATTCAACAAGAGATGGCGCAAATATACATTTATAACTTTGTTCGGGGCTTCCCCGAATGTTAAAAGAACATAAAGGAATACTGTCTATAGACAATATTATAATCAATGATACTCAACTGGGATACCAGAATTTTGGTATTTGCCAAAATATAGGCAAACCGTGGAAAACAAAAAACAATAAAGTTAAGTTGATTAAATTACGTATGTACGTAATACTTGTATACGTAGTATATTATTATTAGTCTGTGGTAATACGTATCTTGTAAATATTTTTTAGTATAATTTTAACATAAATTATAAACACACGCAATAAATTACCCATTTATGCACTCTTGTACCTTGAAATACTTACATTGAATTGTAACATCAACCCTGTCTAGATTTTGCAGATATTGATGTTTATGAAAAAGGAACAACAAGTACGAAAACGAGACAATTTATTCAATTGCAGTAATCTATTTTGAAAACTTCCATTATAGGAAAATATTTTATTAGTTTTATTGCATACTAGCTGTGCCCGTGACTTCGTCGTGGTGGAATTATTTAAGTATACTCTATGTTAATCCTTATTATATCAACTATCAGCTAGTGAACGTCCCGTGAAAATCAATGCAACAACATAACTAACAAATCCAAAAAAATACAGTCGAATTGATAGAACCTTTAATTTTTTGAAGTAGGTTAAAAATTGTATAAATGTTATTTTGGTATATATACCATTGTACATACTTACATACATTAATAATTTATAAGCATTTAGAAAATAAGGTTAGGTACCTATTACAAACACTCTAATTTGATTATTTTTAAAGATGATACACTGCAGGCAAAAATTTCGCATCTGGTAACACTCGTACAGTGACTGTTCAAGTGAGTGCATGCGAGATAATGATTCGTTAACCAATAACTGCGTTTCGTGCATAGCTAGCTGCTAGGCAGCCAGCTGCCGCCTGCCAACAGAATCAAATTCTTCAGTGAGTCGTGCACCCGTCGGTGTTGTGTCTCGAGGGACCTTCTTCCAAGGATTAACAACGTATACCTAAAGGTAATTACATCTTAATAATATAATATTGTATCTAATAACTAATTTTGAGTACGAATATTATAAGTACATACGTTTGTTAATTAATTAATGACTTTATTCATTAAAATTTAATTTTAGAATAAATTTAATGTTATTTGCGAAGACGCCGGGCGTGTGTATTGCTATTCATTGTTCTTACTAAAATAATAATGGCATAAAATAAATCACGCCTATTATTAAATTTTCCTTTATTTATTATTCATTTTGAATAGTTGTCTAATAAGCCGCCCTCCGCTTGGGTAGACTTGTGTTTAAGTAGGTATAGGTACCTAGGTAACTATTATTATTTATGAATTATTATTACAATAATAATTCATAAATAATAATAGTTACCTAGGTAAATAATATATAATACATTATTACAAAATATTATAGGTAGGTATATTATGTAAATTTTCACAGTTCTTAAATTTTTGGTAGTAAAAACGAACGCTTCAAACAAAAAAAAAAACATTCAAATGCATTCTGCCGTGTAAGTTAATATATAACTTATTTTGTTTATACAATATATTAAAAGGATTATGAAAAAAAAAGTTTGTTTTTGCTTTAAAATTTTGAATCATTAGATGTACTTATTAAATACGTAAATTAATTATCTACCTATATAAGTATTTATTTAAAATTATATAATTATGTATGTTTATCAGCCATCTGGTTTCCTTATCACAAGCGAAAGCTTAGTATGGGATCAGATCGTGCCGTGTGTGAAAATTGTACTGAAATATTTATTTATTTATAATATTGTTTTCTTCCAGAAATGGGGCTTCTTGCGGCAATAGCTGTGAACGTTGTCGGTGGCGCGGCTATATACGCCACAGGTGGTCTGGCGACCGCTTGGGTAGCGCCCATGTTGGGCTTCGGCAACGCGGGCATAGCGGCCGGTTCGGTCGCTGCAGGCGCGCAGTCGTACTACGGCAATTTGGTCGCTGGAAGCATTATATCCAAGCTGACTGCGGCCGCCATGGTTGCACCTACTCCTTAGGTAATTTGTATAATTTGTGGTATTACTGACCTTTGGATTTACTCGAAGTGGAACAATTTTGAAACAAGTTTATTAAATCTGTCAAGTTGGTAGTTTAGTATATCTGAAAATTCTCCAATACCCATATTTTAATTATTTATCAGCTAAATTGGCCCAGCCGTTCTGGAGATTTATTGACACTAACGAATTATATATATGTATATGTACTTAATTGATTTTTTTATAGATGGATTAGTTACATACAATTTATTTTTTATTTCAAAATTTAAATAGATACCTAAGTACAAATAATCAATGGCAATCATCAGGGATTATACACTAGCGACTCCTGTTGTTATATCCTTTTGTATAGCTGCTCCGCGCGGTTTCACCCCCGTGGCTCCATTCCTGTTGAGTCCCCACACCTTCCTCGATAAATGGGCTATCTAACACCGAAAGAATTTTTCAAATTGGGCCAGTAGTAGTTCCCGAGATTAGCGCGTTCAAACAAACAAACTCTTCAGCTTTATAACATTAGTATAGATGTTAGAATTAGACAAACATAAGAAAATTATTATTAAAAGTGAGTAAGTAGGTAAGGTATTCTGCTTTATTATAAACTTATGATTTTTGTTTAACACTATTCTTTTTGTTTCAGGTTGGCCATTTTGAACTTATATGTAGTCGGTAATCCTGACCATGTACCTATTTTGAAATAAAATATGCGATCCAGGCCCACGTGTTTTATTTACTCCTATACGAAGGTTAATGTACCTACCCTGAAATGAATATTATATTGTGCAAGATAAATTCATTTGCCACGCGCGCTCGTTAATTGAAATAACTAACAAAATTACAGCACAGTATTACAATATTGTAATACTGTGATTACCTACATCCTGTACTTTTATTGTATCATTTTGTTTTTACTGTTCTGTGATTGTTATAGATTATAATTTATACCGTACTAGTGGTCCGCCCCGGCTTCGCCCGTGGTACATATTTTGCAATAAAAGGTAGCCTTTGACCTTTCTCGGGTATCAAAATATCACCATACCAAATTTCATGCAAATTGGTTCAGTAGTTTAGGCGTGATTGAGTAACAGACAGACAGACAGAGTTACTTTCGCATTTATAATATTAGTATGGATTGGTTATTGATGAAATGTCTGTTGCAAAATTGATAAATCAAATGAGGGGAAAACTATAATATCTTTAGTCTTTACTAGGTAATTGGCTAAAAAAATACAAAGAAATACCTTCGGTTATCTATTTTAAATTGACTTGAAAAAAAGGAGTTTCTCAATTTAACTTTCAGTATTTTTTTTTAATAAAGTAACAATCATTTAGTAATAATCCCAACAAATTACATGTAGGTACCTACATAATATTATAATGTAGTACTTAGGTATGTGACTATGTGAGTAACCTGATAATATTTTACAAAAGGTAAAGCTAGTGCTAATTATTATTGGTTTAGAGATAGAGATTGAAGATTGTATAGGATTTATAAAATTCGACCAAAAAAACACCAAGTAACCAATAAACATATAGTTTTATTTCATTTATCGACATTATTTAGCATTAGCACCACAGATTAGCACATTATTTGCGCATCATATCGTAGTAGAGTCCCTTGAGCGTGAGCAGGCGGTCGTGCGAGCCGCTCTCGGCGACGCGGCCGGCGTGCAGCACGCAGATGCGGTCGGCGTCGCGCACGGTGCTCAGCCGGTGCGCGATCATCACGCACGTGCGCCCCGCCTTCGCCGCGTCCAGCGCTTCTTGTACCACCTGCACTCAATGTGATTGTCGCTTGCCAACAAATATAATAGGTGTTAAACTATTATATTTGTTGGCAAGCGACAATCGATACACGAAAGAACAAAAAAAGAGCGTGTCAGAAGTGAAACTTATTTGGCAAGATTCAACGATTGCAAAACCGTCGCCTTACTCCATGCCATCGACCACACAACCACTGTGGTTGTGTGGTCGATGCTCCATGCCATATGACGCGACCTCAGCGCACTTAAAGAAGTTTCACTTCAAAATATGTATTCGATCGATACAATATAGTATATACCTATACAACAAGTTTATTTACAACAAAAGACTAGCGTAATATAGTAACATCTTTTCTGTGCCTACAGAGCATTCCTAACCAGAATACAGAAAAAAAAAAGATCATATAGATGTTAACATCTACCAAACATTAGCCGTGTTAACTTTAATACACTAGCAATGACACTAGTAACTAGATAAATAAATAACTTCATGCGAGTACATTAATTTTACTGTGTGGGCAAGAAATCTATTTAGAGCTAGAGTATTCTTCTAATATAATACTGGTAACCTTTTCGCTCTCCGTGTCCAGAGCGCTCGTAGCTTCATCCAAAAGTAGTATCTTCGGATGGCGTATAACCGCTCGAGCTATAGCAACCCTTTGCTTCTGACCCCCGGACAATTGAATGCCTTTGGATCCTATGTATGTTTCATATCCCTAAAAATTAGATGACTTGAAAAAAAATCAAATAGACACTATTTAAAAGGAAACCTATTCACCACTTCCATTAATTTCGTAGCCTATAATATGATAGAAGCCAGTTAATAATGCATAGTGTTATTAAAGAGCAATTAAAATCAAATATAGTACCACAGAGCAAGTAACTGATATATGTAGTATCTATAACACTGCTCAACAAAAAAACATTTTTTTTTTGTTGTCCTGGATATTTCTACAGATTTATATAATTCAACTACCCAGTTTGCGAATGTAATCATTAACCCTCTATAACTCAATAACATGTTTTTTATTTTTTTAGTTGTTATTGGGTAATTAAACCAAAATAAAAATACACGTGTTTCATAGTTTTTATTTATTGTAATTATTTTCCGAAAAAAATTGAAAAATAGGGAGCGTTGCCTAGGGGCAACACTGAGTTGTAATCTTAAAAACTATACATATAAAAGGAAGTTATGAGAGATGGAAGTTCCTGAAGCAGTTCTTGGTTTTGGTATAGCATAGAGCAACCCCGCATTTTTCGCATGTATTGTGAGTAAATCCAGTACACTTTGGAAACTTGCACCTAATTTTTTTGTCAGACCATTGGGGCCAGTGCCCAATCTGGTCTTGCCGTACTGCCATAGGAGGTGCATGCTGTGCAGGTCCTTTATGTTTTTTGGCTTGTATCTCGTTTTCCAGCGAACGGCGTCTAGCTGCCTAATATCCATTTCTGTCACACGAAAAGTGCTATTATGATCATTCTGAACTTGGTAAAGATTGGTCTCTTCTGATACCATCTTGATAAGCTCTTGTGGAAAGAGGTAAAAGAAAAACTGGATAGGGGTTTCTAGTTCTAAAAGTTCAGTGCCTAAGTTCATGTTACCCTTGAATCTAAGCTGCTTAGAATTTACCTGTAGGCTCTTCTTCTTCCAGCGTAAATTCAATTTAGTAGGTTTCGTTGCAGTTTTATTTGATTGATTGCTTTGAGCTGATGAAGGAAGAGGACCGTGTGATGCAGTTTCAGCGCTTGGAGGTGATGGAACTGAGCTTTCGTGGTTACTTTCTAAGGTTTCTATTATAGAATCAACGTCGATATCTAAGGTGGAAGTATTGTCTTCAAAAGTTTCTAATTCGGGGGAAAAATCTGGGTCGGCGAGGCTGTCATCGTCGAAATCCAAACCGTCCTCACTGTCATCATCATCCTGCAGCATCGAGGTGATATCCTCTTCTAAAAGGACTCGATGAGGACGCTTACGAGCTGCCCTGAAACATGATATCGAGTGATCATGATATAATCTATACACACACAAAATAATACCCCTATCCGTCAATGTAGCTTACGGGCAACAAACACAAATTCAAAAAAAAGATCAATATAATGAAAATAAATGTCATTGATAACGTCAAATATTAAATATTCAAACACTTACCTGTTCATGTTATTGAAAATAAAGCCTTAAAACTCGAAATAACTATATTTAAATAATTTTCAATTCGGAGCACGCGCGCACTTGTTCAAACCACTAACGACTTTGTAAAAAAACTTCAATTGGTGACAAGTAACGCCATCTAGTGATTAGTTTTTAAACTTGTTCGTTACTTCTGTTAGTAGACTACAGTATACAGTGCGATGTATTGTCAGAAAACGAATTGTATGGATGTAGTGATAGATCGGACGGTATGTTGCTTACAGTCTACATCATGATATAGAGGGTTAAAATTATTCAATTGGCTCTAGTTTTTTTTTTAATGTGGATTTTCATATATTTAATTTTCTTACGGCTCTTTAGAATACGGGTTACTAACAAGTGTTTATTTTTTTGGTGAATTACGTTTTCTGCACATTTCTTCGCTCAGACATAACCTTTATTCTATAAAACTGACTGTAGAATATGAGAATAACTAATAGTTTCTCTAAAAAAATCATTTTTATGAACAACAATTGTTCGGTTTGTATTGAGTTGAAGAAACCGAGTAGCACAATGGTCAGCAAAGTGGATACACCAAATTTCCTTGATGTTTTTATTAATGGGATAAGACAAAGCAAATGCATTGGGAACAATTAATAAATATGGGAATTTAGGCCTTTGAGGGAATCTAGAAGTATAAGAAGAATAGGTACCCGACGGCCCTACAGGACGGACGTGTCGAAAATTGATAAAAGATGAAAAATTAACAAAATTATTAACTTATGCTAAATGTGAATTTTGGAGAGGCATAGTATTGGTAAATTTAAGGTAAATTTAAAGCACCAAATTATATAGAAATTGTGCAACAGATATCGAAAAACTCAATATTTTATGAGCGAATACGAACATAAAGCTACACTTTCCCCACAGTCTCCTGGATATATTTCCAGTAAATCTGGGAAATTTCTGTAAGAAACAGGAAGAACGCATCCAAAAAGAACTAAAAATTATGGAATAAAGGTATCAGGGTAGATGGGATCGTCAACTGATGGCAGGTTGCTGATGGTCCTTGTCCCCTAAATAACTATAGAAGAGAAGCTTATAAAATGTATTTTCTTGTACTATTTCATAAGTTTTAATGATTTTTCTATATTTTTATATCCATTTTAATTTTTCAAAAACTAAAACAAAACAATTAGTAAAACTTTGTAATAAATAAATGATATTAAACAAATATACCTACTATTTCATGCTGCGTTTTATAGTCCAATAAGAAAATAAGGATTAAAAAAAAACTAGAGCCAATCTACCAAAACCATACCAAAACCATTAATAGTTTTATACACACACACACACACACACACACACATTCAAACACTTATACACATACATCTGCACACGTATTATATTTGTAAACTTTAGTTAAGGAAGAGCGGGTCCTCCTGACACAGGTTTTTGTAAACTTACTAGGAGGACTCATCCACTTTCTGTTTTTGAAAATTGTGTGTATGAAATAAATATATTTTTCATTTTCATTTTTCATATAGGTATAATATGCATTAAATTATTCGAAACCACTTTCACATCCAGGGCAACAAAATCATTGTTGACCAGTGTTAAAGAAGGTATGTGGCAGATGCACTAAATTTCAGATGCCTACATTTTAACAAGCAAATTGATGATTCCTTGTGATGGAATGCTATGTTGCATACCTACAAAAGCCGTCTAACACTCACGTCATTATGGAGCGGACAGAGAAAACTATTCATATTAACATTAATCAATGTTATTGAGTAATAATAATTGAAAAATACCTTCGGCAAAGATATAATAAATTCGTGAATATTGGCCATTCGTGCGGCGTCCACAATCTCTTGCTGGCTGATGTTCTTGGAAATTGCGCCATACGCTATATTGTCTCTTA
>CAJQZN010042476.1:0-21047 GCA_907164685.1 Colias eurytheme | reverse complement strand
CTCCGCCGCGCGGCCCTACAACAATAAATATACCTATTATAATATAACCCCTACTCAAAAATATTATTATGAACCATTTTTAGAAGTGAAAACCTAGTGTAAGCAAGATAAGGATAAAGTTTAGGTTTCAAATTTCAATCGTTCAGCGCGAAGGCCGGCGGCTTCGCGCTCAGCCGCATCGCCGCTCCGCCGCGCGGCCCTACAACAATAAATATACCTATTATAATATAACCCCTACTCAAAAATATTATTATGAACCATTTTTAGAAGTGAAAACCTAGTGTAAGCAAGATAAGGATAAAGTTTAGGTTTCAAATTTCAATCAACACAATACAATACACATTGTATGTACCTACGTAGAGCTGAAGACCCATAACAAGATACACTTTTTATCCAGGAACTGTCACAGGAACGGGAACTGTGCGGGTTTTTCTTTCGATACGCGGGTGAAACCGGAGGCGCATATCTAGTAAAATATATTTTTTTTTAAGGATAGAAAATAATCGATTAATACCAGGATATAACATAATATAAATAAGCACTCCATCTATCGCAAGAGCCCAGAATCCAGAAAGGCTCTGTGGCATCTCGCTTTGAATCTCACAAATGTACTAACTTCCAAATTAAACTCCTAGATGGCGGTACTTATTTATTTTTAAAAGTACATATAAGCAAAATGATAATTTTAAATTAATAATTAAACGTGTACAAACACGCAATCGACAATACGCTTTTTTACCTCGTTATTTAATTCCTTTTATATCGTTATCTATATGAGAATAATAATAACGAGGAAGGAGGAGAATTTTTTGATTTTGTATTAAAATCAAAAACGTATTTCTCATGAACCTCGACTAAAGGTTGCCTGGAAGAGATCGCTGCTGCTGCTTTAGCGATAAGGCCGCCTTTTTGTACGTTTTGTTTTGTATGTGTTTTTTCGTATTGTTTCCTTGTTTTGGTGCAAATAAAGTATTTTCATTCTTTTCATTCATTTAAAAACTTCTAGGTAGGTATATAGGTAAATCGGTTCGAAAATTATAATTATTTGCGATTAGTTATTGTATATATTATCAGCTATTTGTTGATATCCATAATATTATGGGAAAGAATCATCATATGGTTATGGTTTACATTATAGGTAGGTATGTTTGTTTTGTTATGCCTCTGGTCCATACGGACACGTATGAAGTACTTATACGAGTAGGAAATAAATAATAAAAAAATTTAATTCATATTTTTAATCTCAATCATCTTTATAAAGCTGTTTATTGTTAGATTATACAATGAATCAGCTTGATAAAAATCTAAATTGCCGTATAACGGATTGCGTATAATTTTTTATCACTTTCCCATTATAGGTATAGCTTTCTTTTCAATTAAGGAAAAACGTATTTACTTATGTTTATGTAGCGTATTTTATGAAAATACTAGCCGTCCGCCCCGGCTTCGCCCGTGGTATATGTTTACGTTTTCTCTACATAAGAACCATCCTCGTACTTCAAGGAATATAATAAAAAAAAGAATTATCGTAATCGGTTCAGCCGTTCTCGAGTTATGCGCTTACCAACACATTTTGCGATTCATTTTTATATATAAGAAAGATACAAGTAGGTAGATAACAACGTGTGTCCTTTATTTCATGTATTAAATCGAAACTATAATATATACATTACAATCGCCAACAAACTAACAAAAAATACAACGTCTTAGCAACTATGTATTTATTTTAATGAATTGCACATGAATAATTTGGCTCTGACACTGACGATTGTATTGGCCGCGATGCAGATCGTAGAGGCACATGATCAATGTTCGGTTTCTTGATATTTCACCTGACTTGTGATATTATGGGGGTTTATTTATTATTTGCCAAAAACTACGACATAATAATATTATACCTACCACTATATAGACTTTTTAGATCTTAAATATTTTGAATCAAGTGCATGTATCATAAGCGCTCTATCATGAATAGTTATTATTATTGTAAGTAAGTAAAATATAGGACAAGGCTAAAACGATTATTGAAAATGTATCAAAACATTTAAATTTTAAATGATGTTTAAAAACAGTACCTATTCACAATGCTATTTATTAGTCATTCAAAAAATTACAACGGTGCATTTGCTCTATTCAAATCTGTATCTGTAGGAAAATATTTGTACAAGTATGTTAACACTGGATTGTTTGTTGTTTATTTTATAATAGAACTGATTTGATGTTATCGATAATATTATGCAGCGTGTAAGATTGTAGTACTTTATCTGATAAAGCCAGTCTGTATTGGAATTTATGAATATGAATCATTTTTTTAAAGTAGGTACTTAAGTTACTATCAAATACTTTGATAAGATGAAGCCTGTACTTATTACGTTTAGGTGTTGTCGACAAGGAAAAGACAAGTGTACACGCAAGGGTCTAAAGACACAGAGTTGGCACTATCTTCTTTCCAGGCCAGAATAAGTAAATCAAATTACTTACAACAAATTCTTCAGAAGTTTTTCTTGTGTTTGCAGGTTTTACGCGAGCTTTATACATTTCGAAATTAAAGATTTTGACGGATTTTAAACGCGATTTATTCATTACTAGTTGCGCTCTATCTCTCGGTTTCACCCGCGTGGTTCCGCTTCTGTTGGTCTTAGCGTGATGATATATAGCCTATAGCCTTCCTCGATAAATGGGCCTCCTCTTCCTCGATATCCAGCACCGAAAGAATTTTTCAAATCGGACCAGTAGTTCTTGAGATTAGCGCGTTCAAACAAACAAACAAACAAACTCTTCAGCTTTATAATATTAGTATACATATATTATACTGCAGCGAGCGTGGACACGGGGAGACATCTCTTTATTTCTTCAGTAGTTTCGAAAAAAATTCCGTGACCTTTTTGTCATTATAATTTCATTGCGTATAAAAATAGACACTATTTATGCTATCTGTTGTACAACGATTATATTATGGCATTCTTAAGTGCTGGTGATGATTAACCGCGTTGTAGGTATTTCATTCTTGTGTTGTTTCGTACTCGTACAAATAAATATCCAGTGTTCCGGGAACAGCAGATTATAATATGAACATTGTAGGCGTGGTGAAAGGATACTTCACAGTATACCATGCCATTAGTTCCATTAGAACATGGTACTTACAAGGCATTGATCTATGGTTATTTTAGTTCTATAACAATACCTTTGCCTAAAAGATTTACTGCGAATTGTTCTCAGTTATCTGACCTTGACAATACCAAGTCAATCTATTCTTGATGAATACAAAACATGAAATGCAGAAACAGAACTCCCGAGGAGTCCATTTTATTGCAAAATATCGGATGTGGCGCGGGCGGGCGGCGCGGCGGGCAGCGGGCAGCGGGCGGCCTCGCGTTAACATTTCGACACTACTTACAGAAACATCTCTCGATATATTTAAACTAACACGCATATTATATGGAACTGTGGTAATGGTAAAACTATTAACACGATTCGATAAATTAATACAAATAGGGTAAAAGCTTTCCCGTTTGGTGCGAATTAAACAAACGTTTAAAAATAGATAAATACAAGGCTGCTGATGCCTAAATGCCGTACGGCCTTATACCATAAAAATGCATCTGTTATGTGTATAAATATATTCAATGAAATTCCCAAATCTTTGAGGGAATTGCCATTTAATATTTTTAAAAAGCGTTTAAAAGCCTGGCTAATTGAAAAATGTTATTATGACTTAAAAGAATTTTTTCAAAAATCAAAATATGACATAATATTATAATTACTTATTTATATAAATTAAATTGTATTTGTAGAAATGGACATTTAATAGTAAAAAGCGTAATAATTGACATATATATTATATAACTAGATTTCCGCCCGCGGCTTCGCCCGCGTTTGCAAAGGAAAACCCGCATAGTTCCCGTTCCCATGGGATTTCCGGGATAAAAACTATCCTATGTGTTAATCCAAGTTACTCTCTATATGTGTGCTAAATTTCATTGTAATCGGTTCAGTAGTTTTTACGTGAAAGAGTAACAAACATCCATACATCCATACATCCATACATCCTTACAAACTTTCGCCTTTATAATATGTATTAGATTGTAAGTGAAAAAGGGTACATAATAGTTGACATATAATATAATTATTATAAAAATGATATTTATGTATAATTGACATTCTCTTGTTAATTTTTGCATGCCAATCAATTGGCGATTTGTGCTGAACAATGAATTATGCAACATCTGTAAATCTACCACATTTCTTGCAAAATAAATCATTTCATTTAATTTCATAGATTTTAAGTACCTACCTTCGTATTTCCTCTGCTTCTTATATTCCTTCTTAATTATTTTAGTCCCAAATGAAATGATGAACTTATCAAAACGAATGAACTTTTGAAAATTATTAAAATAGTTTCCACGATTGAAAGCAGTAAGTATCGCCGGATGGTGGCGCCTCGCCGATACTGGGGCACACCTGATATGCTCAATGCTCATACCGCGGTGTGCAATATCCAATTATATATTTCTGATTGTCAACTAGTTTAGTGTTCCGCTCTACCTTCGCTCTACATTTGAGAAACTAGTTAAAGGTGAAATGGAAGCCTCCAGGAAAAATGTATCCAAAGCCCGGTCAATCAACTGTCAGCTCAACGTTTCCGTAAATTCACGAAATAGACACTTTCTATATAAATACGCTCTATTTAGGAATGTTATTCATTAAGAGAATTGAACGCTACGCTATTTCCGTCTCAGCTGTAACAGGCATTAAATGAAGTTATGGTGTAAATACAGTCGTTTAAATGGCTGCCAGAGGAGTACTCAAAACAGAAATACAATATCAGTACTAACGTCACTATTTATTGTTCTTGAGATAAACTACACCTTCTTTACGTTCGACTTTTATGTGAAATAAATGAGAACATATGAACGCTTTGCAAGAGCCTCATTGCCTGATCGACAAGTGAACAACATCCTGATCACATTTAGCAAATTAATCTACAAAATGTTACATGAAAATTAAGCATACGCACTTAGCATACGCATAAGATTTTGAAATGTTTCGTCTAAATGAGCCCCTATCGCGTGTCGCGTTGCGCCCGCGCCGGCACACGTGCACTCCGCGGGTGGCTTCCAACTTCCGCCCACTTCAGCTATTCGCCCAATTGTTACTAATTCCCGCCCCAGACCCCCTCAGACCCCCTCCAGCCTCCACACACATTGATTTACTCAATTATCATGCAAATTACTACAAAATTAAACACCCGATGACGTGCAGCAATCAAACCGTCCTTTGTTGTGAATCGTGAAGTCCTTTGCTCCATTTGGCCTGAAAGCTGTTAAACAGCTGCCGTGTATTCATCATGTGGAATTTTAAAATTAACGCCGCGTGCTGAATGAATTTAATTGTCGCTTTTGATGAATCATGAAGGGCTCCGCTTGCATTCAATTAGATGCTTCTGTACTTTATACTATTTTTTTTTTCCATACCGAAGAAATAGATCCAAATTAACTTCTCGAACTATGATAAACACATTCGCTTCAAAATAATTGATGATTGTTTATTTTAATCAGTAACCATTTCAGCCTACTCACTGCCTATTATTTGAGAATTTAGCCCAATGTAATGTTTTGGTGGATTTCAGTTTAAAGAGTTCATACCGACGAATATAGGCTACTAGATTCCTAATTTCGTAAAAGTATTTTTGCGACTCACAGCTAAAAATAGAAATTAGAAACGAATAATAAATCCGCGAGCTTGCACATCTCCGCCGAGATAAAAGGAATCAATTAAAACTGTTTACATTCGCGGTCGCGGGGCGACGAGCGGCGAGGCAGCTTTCCATCATTTTTGAACAAAAAACAATCAGCGCAAACGCAATAACTACATTTCCAATATTTTTATCGGTTGTGAATTTCACTGACGCAATACGTTTCATATATTAAATTGCGAGATTTTGCAAAATCATGAGACATAAACAGTCTATATTAACCGATGCAGACTGTTTAACAATAAGCAGTCACTCGAAATGAAAACGTAATCATACATCTGAGGCGTCTCTCATCGGCTCTCGTGAACAACTGTGTGCTGACCGCAAATCAATCACAGCTTCAATAACTGAGCAAATGGACCGCCGCTGTTTAGCCGCGCTCTCAGCACTTGGCATTACGGCTAACTACGCCTCCGCTAACGTGTCAATGAATTCCTGAACGCTTTTGTTGTTTTATGGTGTTGCTGACAAATCGTGTAAATCGCAAAAAGCGCGCGTCAGAGATATTTATCGTGCGCCCAGGGACCCCGCCCCGGGCGGAACGAGTCGGTCACATCTGGTGCGCGGGCCGCGGATCTGACTCACCGATTTAAAGGAAGTCCACGCGTCCCACCTACCGCTCAATAAAAATATTTCCTTCTCGTATGATGTCCCTCTCGGTTCCAGTGCCAAATGGTTTTGTTTCAACGGATATATATTTATTTTCGCTAAGCGATCGGACGGAAGTGCGCTCGCGGAGAGGCGCCACGGCCGCGAGCACGTGGCCGCCTGGCGCGCAACACCGACTCGTTTACTGCGAAATACAAATACGCATTCTGTGACTCAATACGAGCACTATGTCGTTCGCTACATATTTTTGACAAATATTTCTGTCCCATTACAATAATACCCGGCTATTTTTAAACTCGTTATTTATTCGTTCCAGCAGATCTCAAATAAAACATTTGGCAGTGATGGCGTATTCCGGTCGACTCGATGAATTAATAAAAATCCAATTGCGCTATCTAGATAAGCTCAGTGGGAACAAATTAGGCGGTCGTAGAAAATAATTATAAATTGTTTCTTGGCATCTCTCTGCGCGCGCTATTAAAATGAAGACATTTGAAAAGCGCCCCACTTTCGGGATAATTAATGACTTCAAGAGTACGAGCACGCGTGTCGCTCAGTTCTCTGTAGATACTCAGTACCGTGTGCTGGGCGATACACGGAACTGAGAGTGATGGCGGCGGGTGTGGGCCGCGGCAACATGACAGCTTGTGATGCTTTCACGGATTATAGCATTGTTATTTGCTTAATATAGAATATTGTTGCGGTCGCTATCTATTGCTGGACAAAATTATTAAAGCTGATTGCGTTCTTCTACCTAAGTTTATATATTATGTATTCAAAGTATATGTATAACTAGCTGCTCCGGTTTTACCCCCGTGGCTCCACTCCTGTTGGCCGTTGCGTAATGATATATTATAGCCTATAACCTTCCTCGATAAATGGGCTATCTAACATCGAAAGAATTTTTCAAATCGGACTAGTAGTTCCCGAGATTAGCGCGTGCAAACAAACAAACTCTTCATCTTTATTATCACTACATAGTATAAAATCACTATCACTACATAGTATAAAACAAAGTCGCTTTCCCTGTCCCTATGTCCCTATTTCCCTATGTCCCTTTGTACGCTTAAATCTTTGAAACTACGCAACGGATTTTGATGCGGTTTTTTTTAATAGATAGAGTGATTCAAGAGGAAGGTTTATATGCATAATAAAATCCATCAAATAGTGGAGAAGTACTGTTATTTTTGTCGTTGTGATGTCGTAAAAAATTACATTTTTTCGGCTTACATTACAAACGCAGGCGAGTTTTATCAAAATATTAAATAATGTACAAAGTATTATACACATTGAAAAGGTCTACAGAAAAGTCCGCGATAGTGTATGTCTTTCTCTTATGGATAACCCACAATAACCTTTTTTGTCATTTACTTTTTACGACAAATAATGGCTAATTTACCAATTAAATACCTTGAATACATTGTTCATTTAATATAGATCTATATGGCCCTTTACACCGTATGATTTAAGTGAATATTTTCAAAGATATTACAGATTTAATAATTGCGGGACGTAGCGTACCGGTACCGGCCGCCCGGCTATCTATTTTATACACGTGCGAAGACGGAGCGGGCCGCTATGTTTTTATATACTTACAACGTTCACAGTTTTTCTGTAGTGTATATTTATTATTTAGTATCAGAATTGCACCCAAGCGAAGCCGGGGCAGATCGCTAGTAATATTATAAATTAGTATAGATAGGTATATATTATATGTTTCGCATACGTCATAAACGATTTCACGTTGTTCATATTTGGCAGTGAGTACGGCAACGCGGAAAGATTGTAAGATTGAGCTCTCTGAGATTGACGGTCGGCGCTCGCGCAGAAATAGTCCCCACGTGACATCCCCGCACCCCCCCCCCCCCCCGCGCCCCGCCCGCGCCGCCCTGCGCAACCCGCAGCCCTGCGGTCAGCCGTAATGACAAATGTATGCAACTAAGATAAATTACACTTTAAATTATGACCCCACAAATTACGTTATGCAAGTAGCCCTCAAAATTATTATAAATGGCATCTTTCTTAGTAATTGTAAGAGCGGTTAGATTTTGGAAGAATTATCTTATCTCGTAAACTGTAAAGATTAGACGTCGAATCGCCCACACAGCAAATTATAATGTTTTCATGAGTTACTAGTTTTGTCATCTTGTAAAAAATTATAATAGAGACATGAAATGGGTATCATACTCTATGGTCTCTTAAAATTTAGGTACCTAAAACATTTTTAGGGAACCACAGGGTTCACTGTTTATATTGTATCCTCGTTCATACGCAAATATCTAGAAAATGTATTGTAAATTATCTCTTCATAATCAAACATATCATGCTACGACAGCGATGAATATCCTTGACATTGTACTTCATAACATATTTTAATCGTCTCCAGGGCCGTGATCATGATCACTGGCAATGACCAGAAGGAATGAATGAATGAATGAATGAAGAATGGTATATAGAAATACATATTATATTATTTGTCCGTATTTATGCAAAATGGAACCACTCGACAAATTTCGTTTTTTACTTTTATTGAAGAATACTCATTCAAAAGTGGTCTAAATTCTTATACAAACAAGAACCACATGATTTTTACGTTGGAAACAAGGTATACTAAAAGCAGAAAGGAACCACCAGCAACAACGAATAATACCATATTAAGCAAAACCGAACCACAGCACCACGGGACTGCTTTGTTCAAACAAATAAACGATATTACTATCATGTCATTTTATACAAAACAGATCCACACCTACTTGGTACCATTATACATTACACATTTTTCTATTAATAACAATTATTTTTAATACACAAAATGGAACCAGGTTTCTGTGGTATGGTTATGCGTAAAATAAATACATAATTTAATTGTTATTTTTTATTGCAAAATAAAACCAAGAGCATTCGGTTCTGTTATGCATAAATAAATATTGTAAAACATTCTGAAACCCATCATCGCTATATAGAACCAAATGCCTTGACTTGTTACAATGCTTCTCATCTTTAAACAACGTATTTCATTACTTAAATAGCTCAAAGTGAAAAACTCCAATTTTTTAAGTAAAACGTCGAACATCTGTCAATATCTTAGATCATTTAATGATCTAAGGTCAATATAGGTGACATTCAGCGAAGTAGTTCGAATACGTGACGGTGTTTTATTTCCTCCGCGAAGTAAGTTCTATTGTTTTTGTTAATAATTACCTTTAAAATTAAATGTGAAAATGTTTAGTAATAAATAAATAAGCAAGCAATGGGTAAGAAAAGCATTGGAGACGAACACCGAAGATAATAATGAAGATACAACGGGTAAGTAGTTTTATTTAATGCATTTATTTCATCTGTCATTGTGAGATGAAACTACTAAAGTCTAAACCCTGTTTTAAAAATAACTGTCGATGATCGAGGTACCTACTATACAATAATAATACTATTTTGGTAAAATACGTTTAGATTCAGATTCAGTACAGTACATTCAGCCACATCATTCAGCGCATATAATTATTTGTTTGATTTCAAAACTCGCGCGGCCACTGTTTTGACCGGAACAAGGCCCTAGCCTGCGAAATTCAAAATTTTAACAAGTTTATTTAATTTTTTGCAAGGGTTGCCACTGTTGCGTATGATTTTTAGGGTTCCGTACCCAAAGGGTAAAACGAGACCCTATTACTAAGACTCCGCTGTCCGTCTGTCTATCCCTCTGTCTCATGAACCGTGACAGTTAGACAGTCGAAATTTCATATGATGTATTTCTGATGCCGCTGTAACAACAAATACTAAAAAACAGAATAAAAAAAGATGTGTGGCAATCGGGGACTGCCGCGGTAAAGCATTGCATGCCTTCAAGCCACACCTCCGAGCCCGTCGGAGTGGAGAGCGTGAGGTTTTTTCGTTACGGAATTTCTCGATTCGGTCCCCGCGCTCAAGGCCCGCGATAGAAGCTATGCAATAGCTTAATAAATATTTAACCCTTAATTACTCGCGTGGGGTATATCTAACCCCACGGCGTATTTGAAGCGTCGTATCTCCGCCATTTTTAAAGCTACCTGCGTGCCTTTCTTAGTAGCTGCCTAAATACCTTCCCCTGCCGTGAATCACTCGCGAGCGCCGCTCCATGTCCTGTGGTTATGTCAGGAGATCGCGTCTGGGGTATATATTGCCCCACGCGAGTATTCGTGCAACTTTTTTGGACGAGTGAGTATGTGTATTTTTATTTTATAATGTGCAGTACATATACTAAATGGTTCGTTTTTTTACTTATCTTTATTTTATGTTTATTTGTTTTAGGTTAGAACGCCTAAAATGGCAAGTAAGCGTCTTTCTGACTACCAGATTGTTGAGCGTTGGAATACGACGAAGAAAGCATCATAGATAGTTCCGATGAAGATGAGGTAGACGAGGACGTGATCCAGAGTGACCACAACTCAACCAAATGTGTGCTAACTATAACGTCGGCAGACGAACAAAAATATGGCCTATGGTTATATTTACCACACTGCCTAGGGCCATACAAAAACGGCAAAAAAATGCTCATGTTCAGGATCCTAGCACAACTTCCAGAGGTGGTCCATCGACGACTTATAAAAGGTGCCATATCTGTCCAAGGTCAAAGGATAAAAAAATAAGATTTATATGTGCCAAGTGCCACCAGCGAGTTTGTCAGGACCATTCCACTATGATATGTGATAAATTTATTGAATAAAAAGTTCCTAAATTTAAAGTTTCATCTTTAAAAGTTTATTATATTTATATTGATTAAAATAGTATTATAATTTAGAACAATGTTGTCTCTTTCAAATTTTTATGATTAAAATAAAAGTATGTCATTAAAAATATGTTTTATTGTACCTTTAAAATTGGGGTTAAATATACCCCACGCGAGCGTAAGTGTAACTATATGGACGCGAGTAATTAAGGGTTAAGAAGCTCGGGCCATACAATAAGCCGTGATTTTTTGCCGTTTTTATAGATAATGGTACGGAACTCTTCGTTGCGCGAGTCCGACTCGCACTTAGCCAGTTTTTTGTACATGGCGCATGTACATACAACATACTTAGTCGTAGTAGTAGGGACACGGCTTTATAAGAACTAATAATATTTTGCTGTCGCCATATACCTACCTACGTATAAAAGCCACGCGGCTTTATTGTTCTGATTTAAAGCTTTTTTCTTTTTATTACAGAAGATAACGAAGAACCTTATACGTCGCTGCCTCTGGAGAAGCTTTCTTTACCTTCTAGCGATATTCAGTCCATATTACATCTCATTCCACAAGATGCACAGTTTTTATAACGGTCTCATTAGTGATGATGCAATAGAAGACCACATAGATGGACTAGACACGGTGGATTTCGAAATCCAATTTGTTGATAACGTCGAATAAACGTCCTATATAAGTATTATTTTATATATTTTATTAATTAAAGCTTTAATTACGATATTATAAATACATAGTTTCATTTATATCATTAAATCCCTAGGATGTGGTTCCTTTTTGTATAAGAGAAAACCTATCAATTGATAAATGTTAAAAGGAACCACATGCACATTTTCTTAATTATCTAGAAAGTTTAAGAATATTCAGAGCAAATTTATATACACATACTTAAATAAGTAATTTATCAATGAATTTAAATAAAATAAATTTTAATTTTAATTCATCTGACAGAGCTGCAAATGTTTTTGTAAATCCTTTGATATCTCAGAAGTGCGTTTTTGCTGGGTGGTTCCTTTTTGCTTAAATACGGACATTTATAATAATATGTCTGTGTGATTTCAAGCTCTTGCAAAATGAACCACAAATAATCCTATTGTATTCAAAGATTAAGCTCTGTGATTAAGCTTCATAATGTCGATCTTTACGGGTTCACTCCGCTTTCTGTATGAATCATAGCATTCTTCGGAAGTGCGAAAATGTTTATATTTCCATTTATAATTGGCGATTTCGTTAATTTTGAAAAATATCGAATTAGATTTTTAATGATTTAATCGGAAATCGATCAGAATCGGAGTTGTTAGAAAAATAAATTAATCCTTAGAGTATTATCAAGATCACCGTGTCATTGTAATCATCAGCATTATCGTTAATCATTTTACACATAGCATACCTATTTAATCTACACATTTTTGTAGATAAAAAGTTTATCCAGTTCGTTATTATTTAAGTTTATAAAAAAATTACTTATGTATGTACCTGTTAATGAATTTAGGTTTACAACAACCTGACTTCGGATGTACGAACAATGATAATTACTATTTCATAGATACATTGAGAGCCTTTTAACAGCATACTTTTCTTAGGCATCATAATTTATTTAATCTCTATTATCAGAAGATTACAAACATAAAATTGATTTTAAAGCAAAATATAAAATGGTCCCCTCGCGAGCCATGTGCTGTAGCATCTGCACAAATCAGCGACACACGCGTTCCATAAAAGCTTTTATGGGAACTCGACGGATGTATGACCGTGCTGCTCCCTGCTGCCGCGCCTCTGACGTCACGAGACACGTTCCCCGTCCGATCGGCAACTATAGCGAACATTTCCCAGAAATCAAAGCACATCGAAGGGACAATAAAACTTTTATGTCTTAACCTTAGTCAGATTCGCTTTGTGAAGTTTATTGCCCAGTACCTTCGTATGACACATGATGTAATGATTTGATTATAAACAAAAAAAGGAAAGAGCTTACCTGCAAAAGCGGGCAATGCAGCGAGCAACAGTAGAGATACACACACGCACATTGTCAATGATAGCACAGTCACGCACACACGCTCACTCGGTGGTCACTACACTACACCGTTCACGGTTATTGTCTGATACTAAAGTTATTCTTGGTCCAGTCGTCACAGATGAAGCGATCACAGTATCATTAATGCAACCGATGCAGTTTTTCACACATCACAAAAACTGACGAAATAGCTCCCAGCATCTGAAAAAAATATAATTTGATCATCACCTCTATCAATACGCATATCAATAATCTTCTATAATATAAAAATGAATCCCAAAATGTGTTGGTAAGCGCATAACTTGAGAACGGCTGAACCGATTTCGTTAATTCTTTTTTTATTATATTCCTTGAAGTACGAGGATGGTTCTTATATAGAGAAAACGTAAATATGTATCACGGGCGAAGCCGGGGCGGACTGCTAGTTGACAATAAATATCTCATAAAAGTAAAGGTTATAACTTCTTTAAACGGGTCTGAAATCCATACTAATATTATAAATGCGAAAGTAACTTTGTCTATCTGTCTGTTACTCAATCATGCCTGAACTACTGAACCAATTTGCATGAAATTTGGTATAGAGATATTTTGATACCCGAGAAAGGACATAGGATAGGTTTTATCCCGGAAATCCTACGGGAACGGGTTTTCTCTGAAAACGCGGGCGAAGCCGCGGGCGGAAAGCTGTAAATAATTTAAAAAAATACGTTTTAAATAGTGACGTCATAGTGATGAGCTGTCGGCACTCGGCTGTCTATTGTGATTACGTCTAAAATGTGATAACTGCATTCCATTACCTACTTCACGTTTTCAATTATGAAAAATCTATTTTAGTTAATTTGTAGAGCACAAAAACTAACTACATAATGGTTCTCATTAACCGTATGCTTTTGGTTCTTCGTGTGTACGCTATCAGAGATTAACGCAATCATTAACATATGATGATTAAGTTATCGCCTATGAAATGAAAAGTAACGCAAGAGCGGTCGAAAGTGTGGGAACTTGGGAAGCGGCACTGCGGCAGTATCAGGCTCGCATCTCATTTGTGCGTTTCACATGCGACATGTGGTCTGCGCGGCTCTGTGCTTTATTACCTATTACGTTGAGGACACTCACTACGGCGGTTATAAATTTAACCAACAATAAAACTATCGCTACGAATTTTTATGTATCTTTGATTACCTTTTTAAGAACTCATTGATTTAAGACTGAAGTTCGTTGTAAAGACATAAAATTCATAATTAACTGTGGGTCATAAGACTCTACTAAGAAATTTAACTTAAATACTTAGCTAAACAAAATCCGTTACTCTCTCTCTATTATTTCCATAAATTATAAGCATCATCTTTCCAATTTTCGTAAAAGCCCATTCTGTTATTACAACAAGTAGCATTTGGTAAAGTGCCCATTCCGTAGTTTAGTTGATACCTCATACCTGAAGGTGATCACACTTCGGTAGATATCATTTTTGAAACTAGCCATAATTCATGAACAATTTATATATCATTTAAAACCAATACTAAATTTGAGATTCCCTTTAATAATGACATACGAAGAAAAATCTAGTCGCCGAATGCGTTAAACAAACATCAAGAACGCGGTATTCCTAATAAAAGTAATATAAAACGGACTACGGAGTATACTTATTGCAAAATGGAGAATATGGCATCCGTATCGGGCCGGTTTCGGAATGCGGTGCGCGTGCGCATCTGCGGCGCGTGTTCCTCGCCTCTGAGAGCTTCACACTTGGCGCTGGCACTCAACTCAATTATTATTGTATCGAATACTGCATTATATAATAATGTATTTATTTGTTGTATAATTTTATTTATAGTTTATTTGTAAGTACAAGAGGTTAATATTGCAACAGGTGCACCGAATAAAAAGCTAATACATACCTAATGCTAACCTTTCTTTGATTGCCAAATTCTGTATAATATGTTATAAAATGTTAAATGTAATAATATGTTAACTTAGAATGGACTTTCTATTATTTCGGTATAACTGTAATTCAGAATAACTTAAATAAACGTTTACAAGCGTACAAGCAAATTCCAAAGCTTAAATAATAATCCAAAGTTAATTAGGTGTCGCTGAAAATCAGCTCTACAATGAAGGCCTGTGCTTTTCATTGTAAAATGCTGAGCGGCAATCCTTTTAGCATTTAGGTTGTAAGATTAAGTAGATTGTAAGTACTTAAATTGTTAATTTTAATATTGCCTATCTGCTAATAAAAAGTTTTATTATTTATTTTATTTTTTATTTAAGTACGTGTTACCTCAAGCAGCCATTAAATCGTACGGAAACTTTAAAGTCTCGTTTGTAGCCGCCAAGCCCTAAATACACCAAGAAAACGTAAATCAGGTGAGATTTATGAGATATCGTGAAGTTCTTCTGAAGAACGAAACGTTTCACTGCGACGGTAAAACCTGCTGACAACTGAACCGATGCACGCTCTATGGTTCAAACCCTACAATTTAATTGTTTATCTTACAATCTATGCGCGTCTCAGTAAGGAACAAAAGTATTTTATTTATGACACTTTATTGTACTTATAACAGGAATTTAAAATAAGTGAATACACAAAATTGGAAAGTGTACAATAGGCGGCCTTATTGCTTAAAAGCAATCTCTTCCAGGCAACCATAAAAATAAAAGACATTGGTAAAAAGCGAGGGCGCATCAAAAAGATTAAAAAAAAAGAATAGATAATACAAATAATTCATTACTAATTAAAGAATAGACACAGATAATTCAGTAATGTTATGGGCTATGGCATCTTTGTTTTTACTTTTTATTATTTATATCTGTGTATATTACTAACTAGCTTTCCACCCGCAGCTTCACCCGCGCAGTCAAAGAAAAACCCGCATAGTTCCCGTTCCCGTGGGATTTCCGGGATAAAACCTATCCTATTTCCCGGGATAAAAAGTAGCCTATGTCCTTTCTCGGGTATCAAAATATCTCTATACCAAATTTCATGCAAATTGGTTCAGTAGTTAAGGCGTGATTGAGTAACAGACAGACAGACAGAGTTACTTTCGCATTTATAATATTAGTATGGATTGTACCTAGTAAACACAAAAAACAATGTGTGGCACTCGGGGACTGCCGCGGTAAAGCTTTTGCATGCTATGCCTTCAAGCCACACCTCCGCCCGTCGGAGTGGGGAGCGTGAGGGGTTTTCGTTACGGAATTTCTCAATTCGGTCCCCGCGCTCAAGGCCCGCGATAGCTATGCAATAGCTTAATAAAACTTTTAAACAAGCAATAAAAAAAAACATTACTCAGTTATATTGTAATTTTAATCTAATTGTGCTTGTTATCATTAAGATGACAATTCAATTAGCATTCAAAAGTATTTTCTTGTGTTTGATTTTACACGAATAATAAAAAGTTACGAAGATTTTTACGACTCTTACGAAACCCATGTACCTACTTAGATGATAAAGTTTAAATCGATTACGATAAATATCTAAGTAGTTACTTACATATTATTATATCTAATAATAAAATATATAAAAAAAACATGATGTTACTATACCATTACCACCACCGTTGAACTCAATAGTACAGATTGGGAAATAAAAAAAAACAATAATCACAACAGGACCAAGGGCAGAGTTTATTTGTTTATGATGTTTGAAGAGAAGATTGTTTACACAGGCGAATTGCAATAGCTCAGAGCATTGGATCTCAGTTAATGGCCGTATTACTTCGCCCCGAATCGGATCAAACGATAGGTACAAAATCGATGATCTTACAAGAACCAAGATACTTAAATGCAACACTAGGTACTTTTATTTACTGTTTTCAATCGAATATAAATAAAAACATATACCGGCAACAATCGCTTTAATGCATTATCTAATATCATTAACAACAATAAAGAATTTAGGAGTAGCAAGAAATTTCAAATAGCTTTATATACCTGCTAGTATGTAGGAAATAGGTATACGAAATTGGTACGAGCTCGAACGTGGGCGTCACCAATGGGCGCAACTAATTTGCAATAAATTTTTACATTTCATTTAAAATTCCGCGAGCTCTGCCTGGTCATGAATCGACCACTTCCAACGCAATCACAGTATCGCACTATCCATAACCGCCTTTGATCTCCACTGCTCCAGCTCTGGCCGTGATTTCCACTCCTTGTCTCACCTCCCGCTGTCAGCGACAAACACTTCATCGTCTTTATTATAATCACTTTTTGTAAGTTATTGGTGCTCAACGCTTTTTGTTATAACCGAAATTCTTTTGGCCAAAAAAATAATTTTATGTTTTGATTTCATGTTTATGGAAATAAAGCTTAATTTTATTTTGTAGTGTTCTATATTTGGTGTGACAGAAAAATCCATCAGAAATAAACCGAGTGTTTGTTCATTCTAGACTTTCTAACAGCCGGAACAAATTAAATGATGAGTGTGGGCTATTTATATTGTTGTGATATTTCAGCAGCGCGTAGGTAGGTATAGGGCCAGATCTAGGCTGTATATCGTTTGCGCGGTCTATTTGTGCGCGGCCGCAAATAGCTGGCTCGAAATACCGCCCAAAGGTCGCAGCGGGTCCTCTCGCACTCGAGGCTCTCGACCACACTCTCGCAAGTGCGTCAGTCGTCACTACTCACTAGGCCTCCGCCTATCAATCTCAATAGTCGATCTTGACATATCAATGTGACCATAGTCACAGCCAACACAGCACATTGCCTGGGATATTATGTCGCTGTCATCAGTTCTAAGAGCCAGCGCGCATGAGCAACTTTGTCTCCGCAACTATTTTGTCTCTCCCATCAATTTGTATGGGGAGTTGCGTCGCTACGTGCGTGCAATGAAATGAAATGAAATGAAATGAAATGAAATGAAATGAAATGAAATGAAATGAAATGAAATGATTTATTTTGCAAGAAATGTGGTAGATTTACAGATGTTGCATAATTCATTGTTCAGCACAAATCGCCAATTGATTGGCATGCAAAAATTAACAAGAGAATGTCAATGTCTTACTACATAAATATCATTTTTATAATAATTATACATATTATGTCAACTATTATGTACCCTTTTTCACTTACAATTATTATATAATATTTATGTCAATTATTACGCTTTTTACTATTAAATGTCAATTACTACAAATACAATTTAATTTATATAAATAAGCAATTACAAAATTATAATATTATGTCATATTTTGATTTTTGAAAAAATTCTTTTAAGTCATAAAAACATTTTTCAATTAGCCAGGCTTTTAAACGCTTTTTAAAAATATTAAATGGCAATTCCCTCAAAGATTTGGGAATTGCATTGAATATATTTATACACATAACAGATGCATTTTTTTGGTGTAAGGCCGTACGGCATTTAGGCATCAGCAGCCTTGTAGGGTCTCTATTGCCAAGTTGATATCCCTCTTTTGCAGATCTAAACAAATCCTTATGTTTCTTAGCAAACATACAAGATTCCAGGATGTACAAACCAGTTAATGTTAATAGTTTGCATTTTTTGAAGAGTGGTCGGCAAGAGTCCATTGGGGACGCATTACAGAGAGCCCTAACACATTTCTTCTGTCCAATAAAGACACTCTTTACATTAGTTGAGTTTCCCCAAAACAGTATACCATACCTTAGCACAGAAGCAACGTAAGCATGATATGCTGTCAGGGCAGCTTCATACGAAATTGTTTTTCTTAGTTTTCTTAGGGCAAATACGAACTGGTTAATTTTAGAACAGATAAATTCACATTGTAATTTCCAGTTTATATGCTCGTCAATTTGTACCCCGAGAAACTTTGTACTATCTACTTGCTCTATTTGTTTGCCATTGTATTCTAGATTTATGCTAATTTTATTTGTCTGATAATTAGTAAATTGAATAAATTTTGTTTTCGTCATATTGGGTGTCAAATCATTACTCTCAAGCCATGTCATAATAGAATTTAATGTATTATTCAAAGTCATGTTATAGTCAGAATCTTTTTGATTGTCAGGAATAGTCAAACATATGTCATCAGCGAATAATGCACAATTATAATTCGTCACGTTTGGTAAATCATTTATATAAATTAAAAATAGCAAAGGTCCCAACATGCTTCCTTGTGGTACACCACACGTGTTATACTCATAAGATGATTTATACGGCGTCATTTCATATTTATGATTTAAATTTGAGATTTCTACACACTGTTTTCTTCCGGATAAGTAACTCTTGATTAAGTCATAAGCAATGCCTCTGATTCCATATTGTTCGCACTTATTCAATAATATGTCATGATTAACCACATCAAATGCCTTTGTCAAATCAAAAAATATTGATATTACAGGCATCTTTTTATCAATGCTTTCAGTTATATTTTTTAACACGGAAAATATAGACATCTCTGTGGATTTGTTTTTTTGGAAACCACTTTGTTGTGAACTTATAACATTATTTTTTAGAAAGACTTCGCACTTTCATACTAGCCCATGGGTGGGAGAGACAAAATAGTTGCGGAGACAAAGTTGCTCGTGCGCGCTAGCTCTAAAATTCTTAAA
Source organism: Colias eurytheme (assembly GCA_907164685.1). Taxonomy (NCBI): domain Eukaryota; kingdom Metazoa; phylum Arthropoda; class Insecta; order Lepidoptera; family Pieridae; genus Colias; species Colias eurytheme. The sequence continues at coordinate 1,427 of CAJQZN010042476.1, read as the reverse complement.
TATGTTTATGGCAAAAAACTGGAAGATCCCGACTAAACATTTTTATGAAATGTTTTAATACATTATTCTTATACATATATAATTAATAATGAATACATACCTACGTCCTACATATTATATAGGTAAGTAGATATAATTATTTATGATAAAATATCTTGGAATAACTGTCACCTTACTGTCACAGTTTACATGAATACATTTTCTAAAAGTTGGATTACTCCTTGTCGAAAACAAATGCAGTCATAATAGGTTTCTAGTATCAACATTTTTGTATAAACGTTATAAACATAGGTAAATCAATACATATAATAAAATTCTAGAAAAGCGGTGTCTGTACAATGAAAATATGTAAAAAAAAATTAGCAGGGGTTATTATTAAATCAATCCCAAACCCAAAACTGTAGTTAAAAAATTTTTTGTCTGTTTGTCTGTATGTTTGAACACGCTAATCTCAGAAACGGCTTATCCGATTTCGATGCGGTTTTCACTAATATATTGTGGTAATCTTCATTTAACATTTAGTGTTTATTTCATGTCAATCGGTTCATAAATAAAAAAGTTATGACCATTTAAGTACTCACGGCGAACATTTGCTAAGGCATTCTATGGTACACACTACACTGTACACATACAGTGTACGATAAAACGTAAGTTATCTGTTATACGCTACAGTTATGTCCAAGTGATCATATCGAAAGTCCCTAAGGGTGGGGGGGTAAGCTGAGGTAGTAGGGGGGAGGGGTATTTCTAGGTAAATTTTATATCTACATAAAATGTCCTTTAAATTATGTCGTATTATATTTTTAACCCCCGATGCAAAAATATGGGTGATAAGTGTTTGACCGCTGTGTGTGTGTGTGTTTGTGCCACCGTAGCTCGCTAGCAGGTAATCCGAATTAGATGATGTTTATTTGTTAGGCAGCATATTTTCCGACGCTGATTCTTAAATAAACTGTTTCAAAATCGGTTCATCCATTTATTGTAACTAGGTATATAGGGGTAAAAGTGGGAATGAAAATAACTAAAGTTGTAGAATATACTTTAGTGATATATTAAATGAAAGTGAACGACCTATCAGTAAAAATAAGTCAAATTTTACCAAAATCGGTTCTTCCATTTATTTGATATACTTAGGTATAAAAGTGGTAGATAATAAAAAAAGTGAATTTTGACTAAAGTGACATATGAAATGAAAGGGCATGACGTGTAAAGTATAATTAGACATATTTAATCAAAATCGGTTCATCCATTTACTATACCTATATACAGGGTGTAATCGTTAAGTGTGCACAGGCGATTTTTCCGTAAGTATTACAGATAACAAAAAACTTTAAACTGATATCGAAAGTACTTAACCTAATGAGTAAAATGGTCGTAATAAATTTTTAAAAATAAATCGAGAAATATCAAAAAAATTATCTTTAAAC
>CAJQZN010042473.1:9034-20094 GCA_907164685.1 Colias eurytheme | reverse complement strand
CCCCCCCCTCCCCCACTCACCCGAAGTAGCTGAACTTAAAAAGCGTGCTTCTTCCCTCGCACTGTGTCTGCACGAGCGTGGGCGGTGTCACCTCAGTGTAGCCGCGCGCCGCGAAATGTTCGCGGAACGCACGCGTCACCGCGGCGCGAGCACGTAGTACTTTCGACGTGTTCTCGCCACGGATCATTATGTGCCTAATGAAAATTTTAGAGGGGGTAAAGAAAAATGCGGGTAAATTATCGCCATATAACACAAAAGAATTTAATAATCATCTAGCATTATGCTGGATGTGAATGACATAATACGCTAAAAGGTTAAATGCTACAAACGCTATAAACATACAAGACAACAGAAGACTCAGTCGAAAGTACCAGGGCATTATAAGTCTGGCAGAGTAGCCCATGCAGCACACACTGCACTTAACCTTCTTAATTTTTCTTTTTCAGATTTGTTACAAACAACATATTGCACTAAGAATTTTAAAATGCATGCATATGCATATAGAACTAGAATAAAATTCGTTAGATTCAGCCGAAAGATCATGTTGATAATTAAAATTGTACTTAATTTATCATAATTTTCTTTTCACATACATTTACTTACATTACTTTTTCATTCAAGTATTAGGTACCTTAACAATAAACAAGATAAATAAAGTGTTGGTATTGTATTTAAACAACTGTTCATAGATGACCTTCAATGAGGAAAAGAAGTAAAATAAAATGATGTGAAGAGAAATATAATTGCCATAATATTTGTGGCTAAATTTTTTTATCTTAGACTAGCTTTTCGCCCGCGGCTTCGCCCGCTTTGTCTAAAACATAATAATCAAAATCCGTTGCATAGTTTTAAAGATTTAAGCATACATATAGGGACATAGGGACAGAGAAAGCGACTTTTTTTATACTATGTAGTGATGATATTAGCATCTTTCTTTGTTCCTATAATCAAACATAAAATAAATACTTTACAATTGAATAAAAAATACATCATTCAATTATTTAATATTTTACCAAGAAACTATTTTATTGGCAAGGAAAATAAATCAAATTTAAGTCACCTATTGTCCAGCTGAACATCAGGATGAGCCTCCTCGTTGAGGATAGCATCAGCTCCACCAGGTGGTGCAAGACCAATCAACTCCCAGTAGTCTACTGTTAACTCATGACCTCCTGGTGCCTAGAACAGTTAATAATTTGAATTTCAAGGCTTTAAATTCAAAATTCAGAAACAAATTTAATTTTATAATCATATACAGTAGAATCCGTTTATTATGACTCCGCCTATATTGACCAACCGGTTATTATGACGTAATTGCACTACGAAGTTTGGTTTTCATATAAAATCCTTTATAAAAAGTCGGATATATTGACTTCCCTTACAGTGACATGCCGCTTATTATGACCCATTTTTAATAAATTATGTCTGGTTATAATGACCAGCATGATTCTTTACACGGAAATGTGGGAAGATTATGTTGTCATTGATAGAGATCTCCTCACATCCGAAGAAAACACCGATGAAAATATCGTACAGAACATTAGTGCTAAGGAACAACTGGAAAGTGATGGGGAAGAGGAAGTCGAGGAATTACCATTACTACCGCAGAAGAGGCATTAAAAGCTGCAGAATTATTATCACGATTTGTTCACAGCAATATTGAAAATGATAATTTGACCAAAGCTATGTCTTCTATACACAATAGTATTAGAGACTGTTTTTACAATAAAATGAAAAAACAAAAGCAGACAAAAAAAACCTGTGTGATTTTATGAAACCACGGTCAAAGTGAAACTTTCCGATCACTGCTTTATACCTACTCGGCAAGACCCGACCGTCACGCGACATGCGCTACACAGACCAAAAAGTTTGAGACGATGTAATAAAAGTTTCACTTTAAAATTACAGTGTACTTACCATGTACTTACAGTAAAAAAATACACTTGTATGTGTTACAGTAGAACTCCAATTATCCGAATTAATGGGGACCGGGACCCATTCGGATAATCAAATATTCGTATAATCGGATTTTAAAAAGAAATTGCCATTGGAGAGAATAAAAGCTACGTTTTGATATTGCACTATTTTTTTATTGAATTAAACGAAAGAAACATGAAATTTTCACATGTTTTAAATATTTTTGCAATCATTTTTCTTATTTCCTCTAGTGACAACGCATCTTTATCATCATCATCCTCTCCATATTCTTGTTAGGGGAAGAATAATAGCGCACTTAGACTTTTTTTGGACAATTTTTTGTGATTCGGATAATCGGCGATTCGGATAGTCGGAGTTCGGATAATTGGAGTTCTACTGTATTATAATAATCTGCTGATTACGTGCAATTTTGATTTTGATTTAATATGTACGTATACAATGCAAGTATGTTTCTGTATTAAAATACTTAAATACATACTGTATATTTACATAAAAAATATTTTCATTTCTCATAACGCTTTGTATGACGTCCGCTTATTATGACGTGTTTGTCGATTCCCTTCGATGTCATTATAAACGGATTCCACTGTATGTACATAATTTTCATGAATTTCAAAACTTTGTTAATTTCTAACAATTCTTATACCAAATAATTAATTTTTGACGAGAAAACGTCTTATAATTCAATAGAGCCGGCTGCACGCACGAAAAAACATGACTCATGCGGCGTTACCTCGCTCTGAGGCGTTCCATGTAAGACTTGAAGTGCAAGCGAGAGAGCGGAAAGAGTGACAAAGAAGCACAATCGGACGTTGTCACGTTCAGCTATCGTCAGTAAACTGACTTTACAGATGACCATTTTTTTTCCATTTTAAAAGTGGAAAGGGACAAACTGAATTTTATTATTTGCAACTTTCTCTTTCATAGAAGTGGCAGAGAAAACAATAAATAAAAAACTACACATAAAAATCAACAATTAAACAATCCCATTATTCCTAATCAAATATTAAACAAAAGTTACTTACAGTTTTACCCTCAGGCACTGCTTCCAAAGACCCATACAAGACAACAGAAGACTCAGTCGAAAGTACCAGGGCATTATAAGTCTGGCAGAGTAGCCCATGCAGCACACACTGCAAGTAGCCGGTACCATCACGCAGGGTTAGGAAGGTGAGTGACTTGCCTTGCCTCCTCAATCTGTGTACCCAGCCTTTGACACATATTCTCTTGCCGCGGTAGTCTTTTGCTGCAAAATTTTGTTATTTAGAACCCAATATAGGACTAAAAGGTTATGATTTTTTTATCAAATAAGTAATTGCAGTATTTCTACTTACTATAAAGTTTTAATATCCTTTATTTAATCATGCAATTCCATTCCTAGATAGTATTGAATATATAGCTATTCCTACTATGTATTGATAACAATAATAGCAATACTGCAATATGTTGACACTGATAATGATGCAAGAGTTAAAGCTATGACATCACTAATAGTTAGATTCATTTGAGAAGAAGCTTCATATCGTTTAAAATTTTTTTAGACAGATGTTAAAATAGATGAAATGGATGTACTTACTTGTATTTATTCTAACTGAAACAGCTTCAGGAAGGCTTGGATCTTGTTGAATGACAATTTTTTTAGCTTCATCAAGGTTCTGTTGTCTTTTGTCATTGCTTTCCTCCTCAGCCTTTGCTTTATCAGCTGCTTTGTAGTTCTCCCTCACCCAAATTTTCTGTATCTTCTTCAATTGTGACTTCGCAGCAACGTCATATGTTTTACCTTCATCTTTTGAATCTACATAAATCGTAGGGAAAGGCTCTTTTCCGGCGTGGCGCATTGCCTGCAATATTGTTTTAAACGGACTATCTTCAGATCCATCGCCAGTCTCATCGTTACCCCTTTTCTCAGATGTGTATATGGCCTCTAAAAAATCAATAGAATGCATTTAATATACCGCAGTATGGTTAAATTTGCAAATATAGGTTAACGTGAAATAAAATTTACTTACCTAGAGACAATTTTTCTAAATCCGGCATGATGAAATTGTTTACAAGAACTATTTAAACACAAGCCTACGTATACTTTGTTCTTATTATTAAAAATTAAAATATACTCAATGAATATAATCGCCACACAGTTCAACGTTGCAATTTGCATATCGCCGCACCTCCTCCACAGACCACATATCACAATTTTCTGACAATTGACATAACATGTCAAATTATGACACATGACATGACATTTGATATTTTTTTTATTATTATGCACAGAGAATAAATTATTATTATTTTGTTTTTTTTTACAACAAGAATCGTGAATTATGTGGTGAATTAATTGAATTAATTATGCGAGTGTGGAAAATTATAAAAGACTTATAATCACATATTTAGTTTGTTTATTTGTTTGCTTGTTTGTTTACGAAAAACTGAAGTCTTACTTCAAAATGGACGTGATCAATCTCAGCAGATGTTTCGAGCTTTTCAAGTCAAGTGACTAATCCAAATATATATATATATATATATATATATGTATTTCCTATAAATATAGATTTTTTTGGAATAATTTGTTTTTAATAGATTAAAAATGTGCAATGCCTTTCCAACAATTTTCTATTATCGAATGTAGAATCATGGCAATATTAAAATTGACTACAGTTGTCAAAAAATATGTCAGAATTTTGAAAAGTTTACGTTTAAAATTCGTTAGAAACAAACCGTAAACGCGTAACTTTTATTTCTAACAATTTTACAGAACACTGGTAATTGATGTGTTTTCTCTAGTTTTTCTTAAATAACCTCGTAATTAATGTAAGTAAACGTAATAATAAGCCGAATCAAATGAATTCACAATCAAACAATTCATAATGAATTGACTAACACGCTGTCGTCTTTTGCAGAAATTGCCTTCACATTGTTATTTGAGATTGTAACAAAATTCAAACATTAAAATGGATGATTTCATGAAAATAGAAAAGATTGGTGAAGGTACTTACGGTGTTGTGTACAAAGGTAAAAACAAAATAACAGGACAGTATGTGGCTATGAAGAAAATACGATTAGAATCGGAAGACGATGGTGTACCTTCTACGGCTATAAGGTAAATTTTATAGGTTCTGTAGAATAGCAAAATTGTATACAAATAATTATCTTTTGTAACTAAAATAATCTTTAAAATAACTAATGACATTATAAGAAATTGTTTCAAAGTTTAAATTTGCAAGTACCACCACCACTATAAATTATTTAATAAATGACTTAGATATTGTGTTAAAAATGAATCTATCATAAATTTAATTTAGAATTAAAGTTCTTACACATTTAATAATTTTATTTTCTCTTTTAAATTTTATACATAACCTCTTTTTTACAGAGAAATTTCTTTGCTCAAAGAATTGAACCATCCAAATATTGTGAAATTGGAAGATGTTCTCATGGAGGAGAATAAGCTGTATCTAATTTTTGAGTTTCTTTCCATGGATCTCAAAAAATACATGGATTCATTGGGATCAGGCAAGGTATGCTCCTTAGTGTTTTATTAATAACTAGCTTCCGCCCATGACTTTGTACGTGCACCCGCGTTTGCCCCCGTTCCCGCAAGAATTTCGGGAAATCATTTCTTAGCGGATGCCTACGTCCTAACATCTACCTGTATGCCAAATTTCAGCCCGATACGTCCAGTGGTTTGGGCTGTGCGTTGATAGATCACTATGTCAGTCACCTTTGAGTTTTATATATATAGATTAAGAAGTAATTGAATAAATAATAGGTTTATCCTATGTTTTAAAGCTACAAAATACTCTAATGTACTGAAAATAAAATAGCCAACAGCTTTAGTCATTTGAACAAAGTGTTTCATAGCAACTAGCAAGTAAAAGAAATGATTACTGGATAATAACAATGATATTTATAATTTTATTCCAGTTTATGGACCCAGTGACAGTGAAGAGCTACTTATTCCAAATAAACAGTGCTATTCTGTACTGCCATCAACGGCGCATCCTGCATCGCGATCTCAAGCCACAAAACTTGCTCATTGACAAGACTGGTATTATTAAGGTGAGTTTTATTAATTATATTTATGTGTTGCTGATACATTGAATTTATATTGTTAAATGAAACCTTAATTTAACCTTTCTTACATTATGTTGGCAGTTTCAGAACATATCTATACTATCTTTAAATATGAGTCAATCACTTGCAAAACTACACTGATTATTAACTACGGAGAGACATATTTCATATTATTTCATTTAGATTCCAATAAAAGGCATATATGTATACATTTGTTATGAACGATTTACGAATCCTACTTATTTACATTTAATTTATTTAAAAACATTATAAATGCGAAAGTTTGTGAGGATGGAAGTATGTGTGTGTGTGTTTGTTACTCTTTTACGCAAATACTACTGAACCGATTACAATGAAATTTAGCAAACATATAGAGGGTAACTTCGATTAACATAGGATAGGTTTTATCCCGGAAATCCCACGGGAACGGGAACGGGTTTTTCTTTGATAACGCAGGTGGAAAGCTAGTTTTTTTATAATTTTTATATATATTTTTTTACTATTTCAGGTAGCGGACTTCGGTCTGGGGCGTACATTCGGCGTGCCTGTGCGAGTGTACACGCACGAAGTGGTCACTCTGTGGTACAGAGCTCCCGAAGTGCTGCTCGGAGGACAGAGGTAGTTAAACATTTTTCATTACATATTGACGTGACAACGTCTTATAATTCGATAGCGCCGGCTGCACGAAAAAACATGACTCATGCGGCGTTACCTCGCTCTGAGGCGTTCCATGTAAGACTTGAAGTGCAAGCGAGAGAGCGAAACGAGCGACAAAGAAGCACAATGGGACATTGTCACGTTCAACTATCGTCAGTAAACCGACTTTACATACAACCAATTTTTTTTTTCTAGTGAAATTTTATCATCTATCTGTACAGGTCTGTGCACCATAATCAAATCGAGGTGTTTTATGTGGTGTTTCTTCTGTATGCTTAATGTATGTTTGTTTCTATCAATAAATGGTTAAAAAAAAAAGTGTACACAACATCAAAGTTCAAACATAAACTTAATGCCCTGTTGGATATTCCATTTATTGAGTAAAGATGTATTCTATGGATGTGTAGTAGTTGAAAACTGTCAGTTAGAATGCGTTTTCCACATTTAGAAGTAGTTGTAACTGAATGCCTTTAGGTTATATCAGTAACATTATTAGCATTATTAGCAACGTTATTTTGTGTTCTTGTTTCTGTATGTTTGTGTTGATGTAAACAACTGTTGGCTGACCTTAATTAAATAAATAAATAAATAAACATTTGATACTATAATGAAAAGTTAAAAATACAATTTTAAAATATTAACATTTATTCATGTTTGACTACCAAATAAAAACTTATAAATATTTGTTCAATTTCAGATATTCCTGTCCTATTGACATGTGGTCCATTGGATGTATCTTCTCTGAGATGTCCTCCAAGAAACCACTGTTCCAGGGTGACTCGGAGATTGATCAACTTTTCCGTATTTTCAGGTAAAATCTTGTTTTAATGTTTAACCCATTGAGCCCCAAACGGCCCGATCGGTCCACGACACAATAGATTTTCTATTGTGTCGGTGATTCCGGGGCCTGAGTTATTATAAAATAGTTTGTTAAATAACTTCTATGACTATACATCTGACCAATGGAAGTCTATAATTTCATAGATAGCCCGAATTTAAGATTAACACGAAAAATTAAAGATTAAAAATTTTGAAGTGAAACTTCTTTATCGGGGTTGGACAAAAATTTAGTGTAACATTTTTGCGTTACGCCGTAAGCGTGACATTTTTGCGTTACGCCGTACGCGTGACATATTTGCGTTACGCCATACTCGTGACATTTTTAAGGTCATAAAGAAGTTTCACTTCTTACGTGTGTACTCTTGTACACGCATACATTTTTTTTTATTATTTTAAAAGTATGATTTTTATTTATTTCAATGAATGGTTCTAAAGTGTTTATTATTTCTTATTACAGAATGCTTAGGACTCCGACAGAAGAAATTTGGCCGGGAGTTTCATCTTTACCTGATTACAAGCCAACTTTCCCCAACTGGACAACATTCAATCTTCATAATCATGTATGTTTCATTTATTTTATAAGGGCTAATTTTTCAATCCTTGGTTAAACTACCATTTTAAAAACGTATTCTAATTGCCCGTATTTGACAGTTTACGTGACATTTTAATATTATCATGTAATACTTTATTAGACGGATGGATTTATCCAAGCATTGAAAAATCGGCCCTTAATTAATATTCTACAAATCTTTTAGCAGTAGTGGTTATTACTTACTAGGTGTCCCACCATTTTTCCTGCAAACAATATAGAAATGATTTGATTGTTAACAAAAAAGTAATTGAATTTGAAGGATTTCTTCTTTCAATAACTTTTCAACTGAGAAATGAAATCTTTAATTTAATATCATAATAGCAAGAGGTAGTATTTATTAATTACAAGTGCCCCGCGGTTCACCCGAAGTATTTCTTTGACTCAAGTGTAGTGTAAAATTTTGTTGAAATTCAGTAGTTTTTTCATGAAGGAGTAACAAACATCCATCCATCCTAGCAAACTTTTGCATTTATGTTATTACTAGCTGTGCCCCGCGGTTTTACCCGCATTGCTCCGCTCCTGTTGGTCTTAGCGTGATGATATAGCCTTAAAACCTTCCTCAATAAATGGGCTATCTAACACCGAAAGAATTTTCAAATCGGTCCAGTAGTTCCTAAGATTAGCGTGTTCAAACAAACAAATTGTTCAACTTTTTCTTAATATATATAAATCTCGTGTCACAATGTTTGTCCTCAATGGATGTCTAAACCACTTACCGATTATAATAAAATTCACACACCATGTGCAGTTCGATCCAACTTGAGAGATAGGATAGTTTAAACGTGTAGGTACCACGGGCGAAGCCGGGGCGGACCACTAGTTATATTAGTATAGATAACTAATTCTTATTCTAGTAATAGTATTTTGGTGGCTGCCTCTAACTATTATGACAATCCATTACTTCTGTACTGGTGCAATGTTCATTCTTCATATTATGCTAGGGATAAACCTATTAAGCCAAGAAAAAACTAAAAATGATGCTCTAATTGAATTTAATTTTTTATTTTTATTTTGTACAATTCACATTGTAACTTGCATATGGGAACCCAATATTTCCTGAAATAAAAAAAAATTATTCATTTTTTTATTTATTTATTCTGCTCTTTCAGGTACAAAATCTCGACGAAGTGGGAATGGATTTACTCCAAAAGATGCTCGTCTACGATCCTTGTAGGCGCATCACAGCACGAGATGCGAAACGACACCGCTACTTCAGAGATGTGACTCTACCTCCTGGTCTGACGGTCACCGAGGCTTATGTGAAGCAAGCGAGCACCGAACCAGCGGCCACTGTGTGAAAAGTTAAAGTGTAGTGCCTGTGTGAAGTGACCGTGCTAAACAGTTGCGAATTATGAAGGATTTTGTATGTTAACCTGGTTTATCTCTGTTGCTCCTGTGTAAAAATGTGGTATCTTAATGTGTCATTATTTTGTTAAATACATGTCATGGTTGCATTATTTTGATGCAGAAGCGGCAGTAATATCTCGGTTATTCTGTGTAAAAATATATATTATAATACGTCATTTCTTTGCAGGATAGATGTCCATGCTCCTGTTGTTGCATTATTTTTACGCAGGAGCGATACTTCAATCTCATATACATTCAAATGGTTTCAATTATCTGCATCACTCCTGCATAAAATTATTTATAATGTGTCATTTATATGCAGAATGGATGTCATTGCTCCTGTTGCTGCAGGAGCGATAAAAATAGGTTATTCTGGGTTAATGTAGAAAATTCTTTTTAGTTTTTGATCATACTTTAGTGGAACAGTGAAACGGTGAATGTGATAATGTATCGTGAGTGATTGTGAATGCATATGGTTAATTGAAATTGGAGTATCATAGATAGTTGAAGTATCTTAATTTGATAGGACTTGTTAATGACGTTGGCAAATTTAAATTATTTGTCTGGATATTGTCGTAATTATGTATGTCTTATCTAGTGTCATAGTTTGTGGAGCTTTATAGTTTTTTGATGGGATTTCTAACTTCAGAAGAGATTTTAAATATAATAAAATACAAAATATACAACTAAAAAGCTCCATTTATTATGACACTATGAAACAATTTTGTCAATGTATCATGTTTAATCAATATATGACTGGATATTTTTTTTATGAGACAAATAAATTATGGACAAGGGATTTTTACAGTTTGCTTCAAAAGATAACTCATTTATAATAAACAATAAAATGTAATTATCTGATGATTTCCTTGTAATAATATTAATACAATGTTTTTTTATGTATTGATAGTTTAATTGTAGTTTAACAAAACATAATAGTGCCTTTGCATTTAATAAATTACCAATTGAGTATCTCACAAATTATGAAGATATTTTAAAATAAGAGTTTAGGTTAATCAAGTGAATTTTGATGTTGGTTTATGAAATGGGCTCTTAAAATACTATTAAATTTGGTTTGTCTCGTAAATATTATATTTTTCTGGTTTCTCTGCGACAACATATAAGCTCTCAACAAAATATATTGTTATTAAATACATTTGACTTGCTGCATTATAAAAGGGTTTGTACTTGTAGTCCTGTATTTTAAAATATAACAGTTGTAGGATACAAAATTAAACTTAATTAATTTATACATAAAAATCTTGAATGCTTGAATCTTGTATGACTTTCCAATTAATTCAACAGATTATTTTGTTGAGACCTTATATAAAACGTATTTAATTGTATAAGTGCTGGACCACTATTTTTATTTGATTTGGTATGGAAATAATTGATAATTTTAATTTTACAATGATATTAGTGCCAATGTAGGTGTTGTTAAGATTAATGTAAGGGCACAAAAACAACAATTACTTATTGTGTTTTAATTATTGACACTTAGTAATAGTAAATAAATTAAATTTTAAGTACCTACTGTTTTATTTTTTTCACCCAATACATTACCTAAATAAAGACATTCATACAGCCTAGTTCCCAATAGTTACAATCTCAGATA
>CAJQZN010042472.1:61561-101174 GCA_907164685.1 Colias eurytheme | reverse complement strand
AGAGTAACAAACATCCATACATCCATACATCCTTACAAACTTTCGCCATCATTATACATCCATACATCCTTACAAACTTTCGCCTTTATAATATATATTAGCTGATATTAGATGATTATTTTTTATCAGCTCTTTTTATGAATGTCTATATTTTATTTTTATAGTTCAAATATTATTGTTAGTCATTCAAGCTATCTTTATGGCTCATTTATTACAACAGCGTCGTAAAAAGGCTCGGAATATAGAAAATAATTATTCTATACTAGCGGTCCGCCCCGGCTTCGCCCGTGGTACATGATTACGTTTTCTCTACATAAGAACTATCCTCGTACTTCAAGGAATATAATAAAAAAAGAATTATCGAAATCGGTTCAGCCGTTCTCGAGTTATGCGCTTACCAACACATTTTGCGATTCATTTTTATATATAAGAGAAGATGTTGTAGGAAAATTGTACTTACATAAAAAGGCATAAATTTACCTAGCCTTCATATGAAAGTAATTTCTTTAAACAATTTACTTTACCGTCTAAGATGATGATCACAAGTAAGTTTCCACTTACTCGCACTAATCTATATGTATGATTATTCATTTTAGATTTAGTTAATTGTTAAATTTATTTCTCTATTACTTCCAGCATTATCAATTGTTTATATTCACCCAAAACACTGAAATTAAACATTGCCAATTTTTTTCCACAGGCGCATAAAAAGTCACATTTGTCAGCACATTATACACATCCACGTATTACTACTTTCATATCGCACTTATCAAGCGCCATAAAACATTTTATAGATATTTGTAAGACTGCACAAATGTAATTTATGTATACGCTTTGTCCGGATGGATCTGGCGAACAGCCAGCGTCCGCTAGTAGTGTCACCATCTGAAATTAAAATATTACACTTTTTACAATACTGTTAATTTTAAATCTAAATATTAATACGTGATAAAGTAGTAATTTGGAACAATTATTATCGTTTATAAGGCAAAGGCCACACTTTTGTTAACCGCAAGATTTTGCTATTATCTACTTGGTAGAATATAAGCATTGGGCGGCCGGGCCTCAAAGACGCTAGAGTGCGCAGAGGACCTAATTTTATTTATAGTTTATTTCTTTTTAGTAAGCGAAAACTCTATACTTTTAGCTGTTTATGTTTGTGTAGAGTGTAGCTGCATTTGCAATAATCCTAGAAACTACAATAATTCTTGTAGGACAACTAAAAGATGATAATTTATGTCAGAGCTATAAGTATTAATATCTATTATTTCATAATATCAAATTATCTTATAAAGTTGCAGAGCGTCTGTTAAAGTTCAACAGATTAGTATCATCTATTTTCAATTACAAAAGGATTCAAATTAAAATGGCTTTTAAAATTTTAATTGTCCTCTAAAATACAAACCCATAGTCACCCTAACTAAAACTAAATCGATGGTTATTTTAACGTGTGAATTGTAACAGATGAATTATCGTCGCTTAAAACCAATGTTTGTTTAATTGCTTTAATTTGATGATAATTAGACGGCACGAGTGTTTCAACAACTTTGTTTACAAAAAGCATTCGTTTATAAATCTGTTAATACGTTCAGGAATTCTATACAATTCTTAGGAAATGTATACGTTCTCCAGAATAGGTAAGTACATAATAAATCATTTTTAACACATTATTTTATACGTTTCCTAGAAGATTTATACAATTCGTAGATTAAACACATTTCTGGTAACATATTTGTAATTTAAGACCTTTTCAAGCATAGCTATAAGTACTAAATACGGATATAAACTAAAAATAAACGTTTAATAACCACTAGCTTTCCGCCCGCGGCTTCGCCCGCGTTTTCAAAGAAAAACCCGTTCCCGTAGGATTTCCGGGATAAAACCTATCCTATGTCCTTTCTCGGGTATCAAAATATCTCTATACCAAATTTCATGCAAATTGGTTCAGTAGTTAAGGCGTGATTGAGTAACAGACAGACAGACAGAGTTATTTTCGCATTTATAATATTAGTATGGATTTATAACCATTTTAAGCTACTTTATCTCAAGTCAGTTTTATCGATTAAAGCTCTAACACGTAAAAAGGAAATTCTAAAATAGAGTGAAGTAAATTGATCGGAAATAGAGTGGACATTACGTAATCCATTGGTTCGGGAAATCCTCAAAACTTCCCGTACGGGCTTTTTACGATTTACCTCCGTTCGTTTGAAATCTTTTTACATTATTTAGTTGGCTTTGAAGCTGAATATTAACTAGTGTTATATATAACATATTTTATGGTATGTGCCTTGAATTTCATATATTTGAAGGTTTTACTTCTTAGTGGTTTCGGAAGTGGGATGAATTTTCTGAATTTTATGTGGGTTGTGTTCCTACTATACTTATTGGATGATAATATAATCCGAAATGTATATAATAAAATATTATGTTAGGTTTGTACGTACCTATATCATGAATGTAATATATCAACATTACATTATGTAACATTACACCCACATATCACAGAAACCTCTATGATTACACCTATTTTTTATAAAATCCATACTAATATTATAAATGCGAAAGTAACTCTGTCTGTCTGTCTGTTACTCAATCACGCCTAAACTACTGAACAAATTTTCATGAAATTTGGTATAGAGATATTTTGATACCCGAGAAAGGACATAGGCTACTTTTTATCCCGGGAAAATGACGCAATCCCGGAAATCCCACGGGAACAGGAACTATGCGGGTTTTTCTTAGACTGCGCGGGCGAAGCCGCGGGCGGAAACCTAGTATGATTAATAAATTAAAATACCTTTAACCATATCTAAGGTACGTGACAGAGAATAAAAGATCCTTCTTCCAATCGCAAACTTCAATAATATCACAGGAAGTTCGATAACTCTCTGTCTATCCACAGTATTACAATATTATTTCCTAGGAAATATGGTAATACTGTGGTCTATCTTAAAATTTAGCATTAAATATTATCAGCCAACAGTTAGCTCATATTTTTTTATTTCAGTGTCAAGTACGGCACTTAGCCTCGCGTTGAAATAAAAATTTAAATAATTTGTAGGCGTCAATCTCATTTGTATTCTTCAGTCTCCGATCAAGGCGTGTTTGCTACAGGGACTTCAACTGCCACTTTAGATTTTAAAGTGTATTGTGTCTATGTAGCGTAGTGTAGGGGATAAATTAAATAAATGAATTACAGTAGTTATTCTAATCTTAATCGTATGTGTATTTTGTATTGATGAATTATATAAGATTGAATTTGTATAAAATTCGTCTAGATCGTGTGTATTAAATGTATAATGTTTGTGTGTACGCGTGTGTGACTGTACACTGTACACTTGTGACTAAAAAGGACCAAAATCTCTCAATATAAAATATATTTAGACAATGTGAAAAATAAATCATATCAATATATACCTATATAATGAAAATAATGAATTAATATTTACCATAACCATCAGAAGAATCATTTTCGATGTTTTTTCAGGAATTGCACACGATACCCTTCAATTCTATGCACATCCATGTATGATTGTATCTTTATAAAAATATATGGTATGTAAATACATAGTAGGGTAAATTTAAATTCATAAAACATTAATTAGATTAATATCTAACTGGAGTTTAAGTCCCCGACGTTATCTGACACTTCCGACAACGGTAAACCGGTGTTTAAGCGGGAAATCTCTTAAAATTGGTAATCCGCACAAATCTGCTAAACCTTCGTTAAATTTAATGGGATGTTTCTTCATGCACCATCTATTTATGAGACATACCTACCTATATTTTAACTACGAATTGCTAATGATAATTAAACATAACATTTTATAGAAGATAATATTTATTTTAGAAATAAAATTTATTGTCAAAAATAATTAAACCTTTCGTTAGATAATCGGCTGTTCACTGTCCTATCTTAATACTATTATAAAGGCGAAAGTTTGTAAGGATGTATGGATGTATGGATGTATGGATGTATGGATGTATGGATGTATGGATGTATGGATGTATGGATGTTTGTTACTCTTTCACGTAAAAACTACTGAACCGATTACAATGAAATTTAGCACACATATAGAGGGTAACTTGGATTAACACATAGGATAGGTTTTATCCCGGAAATCCCACGGGAACGGGAACTATGCGGGTTTTCCTTTGAAAACGCGGGCGAAGCCGCGGGCGGAAATCTAGTTTACTATAATTATTTTAATTTTCGCATTACAGTACTATCTAAAAAGGATCAACTAACGAACTAAGCTGTTTTATCTAAATAGTAATAGCAGCTTAAATTTCCAATTTGTGCCATAACGCGTCTGTCCATTGAACAAATTCGAAACTAATTTAATTTAATAAAAACAATATTCTTGTACGCACTGAGCAGCGAAAAATTAAGTTTAAATATACTTAAGAGTTACGACAGCCTACGGAAACTTTTGTAATTTCTTTTCGGGCGCGCGACCTATTTATGGAGCCGAGTTCAATTTTATAGTAATTAATAATTTGATTATACGATCTTATTGCGTTGCTAAAATGATTAATTTTGTTTTTAGAAATGATGAAGTTTGTGTTCTGTTGTTTTGATGTAAAATTAGACGCTGGTAGGTTATATTATTTATAGTTTTTTTTTATTCTAGATAGGGAAGCGCTTGACCACAATCTCGCCTGATGGAAAGCTAAGACGTGGCCTAAGAAGGAACGCGCTTCCCTAGAAGGTACCCGTACACTCTACGCTTGAAGACCCCCATATTGTACTCGTCTGGGAACACAGATTGAGGAAGCATATTCCAGTACATTGAGGTTCGAATGAAGAGTGTGGCATCGTACCGCTTAGTCCGGGTACAAATCGAAGATTCTGATGATTATAGATAGTGAATAGTAATGTGATAATCTAATGTTTGTATATGTATGGATGAGTGGATGGATGTATAAATAAATAAATAAATAAATAAATATTATAGGACATTATTACACAAATCGACCTAGTCCCACAGTAAGCTCAATTAAGGCTTGTGTTGTGGGTAGGTACTAGGCGACGATAAATATAATATTTAATAAATACATATTATATAGATAATAACACCCAGACCCAAGAACAAATAATTGAGTTCATCACACAAATATTTGCCCTGACCGGGGATCGAACCCGGGACCGTCGGCTCAGTAGGCAGTTACATTACCACTGCGCCAACCGCGTCGTCGATGTTCTATCAAATATAAATATTTGAACAGATTAGTATATTATAATACATTTTCTAACAAAGATAATACGTGTACGTAGTGATATGCTTGTCATAAAACGTAGCCTATGTTGATAAAGGACACAATATGCCGAATGCGCTGCCGTATACAATTCGAGCGGAGTCACAGATAAAAGCTAGTTCAACTCAATATTTTAGTTTCATTCATTCGAATCTGTAAAGCTAGTGGATGACGGTAGACTTTCAATTCGCAACGTTGCATTTTTATATTAGAGTATTTTGGTATTTTTGGTCTTTTTTCAACTTCCCTTGGGAATGTGGAATAACAAGCTTATAATGATTAATATCGTACCAACAAAGCGTTTTGTGTTTACTTGAAATATTAAAAATAATGTTTTAATGTTTCAAATATTACACGTACCGGCTCTCTCTAGTCATAAAGATAAATTGAAAAACTCATCAGCTATTAAAAACCTATATACATTACATCATATTTTTGTATTTTACACAATATTTTTAAGAAAAATACAATATTCACGATATTATATTTTTTAGTCTTACATCAAATTCTTGTTAGTTGTTACCTGGCACATTAGTCGAGACTCGACTTCTATGTACCAAAAGGGTTATAACGACTTCATTCGAGGAAGTTATAAGTTTCCCATAAAGTTAAGGAACGTTTGAAGCGAAGAATTTTCCAAAATAAAGTCGGACGCTGGTCCAATTTATAAATTTTATTGGTTCAAAATTAAGGTTAGTTAATTTCAATACTTTGACCCAAATTACTGACCCCTAGAATTGCTCATTAAATTGCTACAATACTGGGATATAAATATCAACTTTTCAGCTTATTTCGGTTAATTGTAGAAACGTTTAGACGTTAATTTTGTGGAATGAAGATAGGATAAAATGTATTACCTACTGGTATAACGTAATGTATTCAGAAATATAATTATATCGTTAATATTTAATGAAAACCAAGCATAACATATGAAACAGATTATAAAGTAAATTTTATTCTTATTTATAGAAAAAAAAAATTATGCATAAAGTGAGAAAGTAATGGTTAAAAATCTAAGATTATTCAATTAGGTTTACTTTATGGTACTTTACTATGTATTACTATGGTATTACTGGTGCTCTTACATGCGTCCTTTTTCATAATTAAGTCACTATTATTAACATTAGGAAAAGTAATTTATTTGCGTTGTATAAAACAATATTGTCTTGGAAGTTGTCTCTAAATTTTAAGCTCGTGTTATACCATCTGCTGCCGCTTCTCAGTTAGATAACTTTAAGATAAATAATAGACAATTGTATTTCTTTATAGCAATAGGTACAGTACAGCAGTATGAAGAAGTCAGATTGAGAGGTCTAGTCTGTGGCAAGGGCATGTAAAAAATAAATAAATCTAAACTTTATTTTTTCATGGTTCTCCTTGCTACTGCTTTCATTTGTGAATTAAAATTTTCGTCAATTGTCATAGATTTGAACAGTGTAAAAACAAACTTAATTTAAAGTGTATTTAAAAATATTATTAAAATAATTCGAGAACCAACACACACGTGGCTTTTAATCTCATAATAAGCAAATTCTTTTTAAAGAAATATCCCATAGTTCAATGCACTGTTTTGTTTATCGTTGTCACAACTTGCTTAAGTATAATGACGGAAAGCTTTAAGCTGTATGTGCTTTAGGAGTTATAGCGCGATCGAGACGTCTTGGTCCTTGAAGTAGAATATTAGGTATTGTGTATACAGACGATGCATAAAAACTTGCAGCGAAAACATTTAACGGATAAGGTTGTGTTTAAAAGTTTGTCGCGTTGAGACGTAATTAGATACGAAATTTCGGGTGAAGGAAGGGGAACTTTATATGCATAGATATAGGGTTGGTATTGTTTTGTGGTATGAACAAAGTTTCAAGACTTTATTTGCAAAGATTTGCACTTATTGTGATACATAATCAAGCGAACCACTTGCTACAAGTTCATCGTACTGTTTAGTGTGTGAAATAAATGTATGTATATGTTTTCTGTTCTTCTGTACGTGGCCTTTGAGATTAAATTTCTATCTAAGTGACAACTCAATTGATTAGTTACAACTAGACACCCACTGCTGAGCATAGTCCTCCTTATTGAACTCCAGGACCGGTCTTACGCTATACCACAGTATTACATTATTATTTCCTATATTGTAATACTGTGGCTATACGTCTCAAGGCAGTTCCCGGAACCCGTACAAGGTCATCACTCCACCTCGTAGGATATAATAATAGTGATGCCTAGATGAAAAAAATTTTTCGTCGTAGTGTTGAAAACGAGAAAATTGTTATTATAATGAAACATGAAACTTGTTTTTAATTGTTGATAAATAAAAGAATCTAGGTACTTATACTAGATATTATATTCTAGACATACTTTTCTTACCTCAATATTTTTGTAGCCTCAAGTAAAGTTTTCACATTCATAAAAATTAGCGTAGAATTACATGTTCAAATTAGCTTCCAGCACTAACTGGAGATTATAATATAATGAATGTGAAAGTAACTCTGTCTGTCTGTTACGCTTTCCCGCTTAAACCTCTCAACCGATTTTGATGAAATTCGGCACAGATAATCTTTAGACCCTGAGAAAAAACATAGGCTACCTTTTATCAAAACACCACGCGGGCGAAGCCGCGGGCGGAAGCTAGTAAAACATACTTATAAAAGTGAAGTTTATTAAAATTAAAATGCTCTAATGCATATAGTTTTAACTTACTAGAATACTAGATAATAAATTCTGTTAACATTTTTATGCAAATTTAAGCGCTCCGTACGATCCCTTCAGAAGGCCGAGTGGAAATTATTACATGGAACAAAAAAATACTGAAAAGATACCTATATGGCAAAACTAAATATTCAATTCTCGTTCATTATGTTTTTTTTCCTCTTTTGTATGGTACTTTAGACTTTTAATTTACATCAATTTCTTTTAAAATCTAAAAGTATTTATATAATTTTTATTTTAGATTTTAGTCCGATACTTCAATAGCTTACTTTTTATCTGGATAAAGTTGAAAAGGGCTTGATTCCCTATAAATTGCAGGTATTGCATTTAAAACGTGAATTATCATATTATTTATTTCGTAATTTATTGCAAGTCAAGTCATGAACAGACGTAAAAAGTAGGCAAATAAAAGGTTTCATTTCTAAAGTAAAGTATTTGACTAAAACATTTTAATGACAACATAATATGATCAAGAGTCCCTTAAATTTAATGCCTAGCGTAAAAAATAATTCCTCTTTTACGGATTACATAAATTTAATCGATCACTGAATAAGATTTAGAATAGATCCACCTCTTACCAGATAAATAACCTATTTTCCAAACTATTCGAAAAAAGCGAATATAACTCCATATCTTTTATTACCTAGTCCATATTTCTGAGCTCCGTATAACATCCGGGCATAGGGTTAAATGACGTTGCTTCCTGCTATTGCCCCGCGATTTGCCGTCCATAAATCAACCGTATTGCCTGTTTAGAATGTAAAATTGCTAATACTAACTAGACCTAACTAGTATTAGTTACTAGTAGTACGCGGTGAAACAATTTTAAAACAGTTTCTTGCTGTAAAAAAAATTAGAGCGTGCGTTTTTAGAAGTGAAACTTTGGCAAGATTCAAACATACAAACATACTTGTTCCATGACGTGACGGTATTGCCATAACGCGACCTTTAAATTTTACTCTCAACACGTCTAAAGAACTTCAAAAGATTGAAAAGTTTTTGAGATATACTACTACACTACATACCTAGAATAAAACAAAGTCACTTTGTCTGTCCCTATGTATGTTTAAATCTTTAAAACTTCGCAACGGATTTTGATGCGGTTGTTTTTAATAGATAGTGATTCAAGAGGAAGGTTTTAGTATAGAATATATAATATAAGGTTATAAGAATATATAATATAGAATATATAATTAAGGTTAATTATTAGGTATTAGACAAAGCGGGCGAAGTCGCGGGCGGAAAGCTAGTTTCATATAAAAATCAATAATCTTTCGACTGATAATATCTAACTGCCTACTCGTAGTATCAGATTATTATTAGGTTTTCTTTAACGATATATCTGGAAAACATGCTAAAATCTAGTGGGCCATGCTAAGCTTTCTACATAAGAAACCTGAATCTAATGTTAAAAATGTGAAAATAATTCTGTCTGGGTTTTACGGCTGAATGGATTTGGATGAATTTTCATAAATTATCATAGATAGGTGTTTCGTTGAAGAAGGACAAAGATTTTTGGTGGTGGAATTAAAACTTGAAAGGAATAAGAGATATTTGTATTCACGATTTCGTCAAGTGTGAAAAATATGAAATTCATATCAATTTCTGCAATTGTATTTGTACCAAAGTGTAGAGATATTTTTGCTAGAAACACTTCAATCATACTTGAACGAGAGTAAATTTTTATGTTTGAATGGGATTGTGGGATCACACAATTTCATTAAAAAGTTACATTACAATGTGATACATAATACGGCCTCTCATGTATTTACTAATTTTAAATGCAATATATTTAAAACTAGCTTTCCACCCGCGGCTTCGCCCGCGCAGTCAAAGAAAAACCCGCATAGTTCCCGTTCTCGTGGGATTTCCGGGATAAAACCTATCCTATATCCCGGGGTAAAAAGTAGCCTATGTCCTTTCTCGGGTATCAAAATATCTCTATACCAAATTTCATTCAAATTGGTTCAGTAGTTAAGGCGTGATTGAGTAACAGACAGACAGACAGAGTTACTTTCGCATTTATAATATTAGTATGGATTTTACTAATTTATCTGTATTCACAATTATTAATTATGTACGGTTTTGTCCGCATAATATGTCTAGAGGAAAATAGTACAAGGAACCAAACTCAGGACTGTTAAATTTAACTATATATTTTTACTAACGCCAACCAAGAGGTTACCTTCATAAAAATCATAGATGTAAAGCCGGTTATTAACTATTTTAACCGTGCGGTTAAAAACGCATTTTTCGTTATTAACGGTTAATTAACCGTTTTTTTTGCTTTTTACGGTTAATAAGCTCCATTAGATGGCGCTAGTGGCTTGAAATGCGCGTTGCATGTTACGCGGTGATGCCAATTGCCAGCTAGCCGATTTCAATCTATAGTGATTAAAAGTTAACTCAAAAATGGAGCATTTTCGTAAATTTTCTAAAAAATCTTAGAGAAAGTGTAAGAAATGTTATAGTATGCTATATATATTCGTGATCTACTCAATAAGATCTTTCATTTGATATCCCACACGGCATGTTTTGGAAATTTTTATTTTTTTATTTGTATGCCATATTTACCTAATTACCGGGGTGGGGGGATGGGGACCACAAAACTGGTTGGCAACATCTGTCTATAGGATGTCTGGGATACAATATATATCAGAAGTCAGATTTAGGTCCGCTATTTTTGCAAACGAAACTCCACTGAGTCCGGTCTATTATTATAGGTATAGGTTTGTAGTATGAATATTTTAGATACTTAAATTGTGTTTAGTTTACGTTAAGTGACTTACAAAAAAACAAAACACAGTACCATTTTTATAGGTCGCAGTCGGATAACTAACCGTTATTTACCGCACTTTATTGGTAGCTAACCAAAAATTTAGTTAAATAACGGTAGCTAACGGGTTTTTTACAACTATAAATTAAAAATCACCTCAACATCTGACAATTTAAGCCATGTCCGCATAAAATGATTAAAAAAGTAATTGACATTGGTAAATCTTTTTTCTTTCGTCTTTTTATTATTAGCCCCGGTAAGTCCATGTCAGATGGAATCGCTGAATTAAGGGATTAGGCAGAACCCATGTTAGACTCGGAAATTGTCTAAATAATTTGCCCGGGAAAAGATATTCTGCTCAAATAAAGATGGCGAATTTGTCAGGACTCGCTAGTGCACTGTGTTTTAGTTAATTGCTACGGATTTTGATGGGGACTGATTATATTCATTAGCAAATTGCTTTAATGGAGTGAAATTGTATTTGGAGTCTATTTTTGGATGACTTGGTTGGAAAACTCGGTAAGGTCAATCCTTAAGTGATTTTCGAATCTTAACTATTAATATAATGTGGTTTTATCGATTTTTAACGTGTACACTAAAACATTACAAACATACGTTACAATTAGTATTTTTTACATAATGTTTCAAGTATTTGAAACTACATGACGTGCACTATTTAGAAATCTGCCAACCAATACAACATTAAATCCTAACCAATAGGTTCGAAAAAAAAAACACGTTATTTAATTCTTATTGTCGGAGGCAAAGTCTCACTTCAGTAAGTAAGTAAGTGAACAACGAATCTTTAACAAATTAAACCCATATCTCTCTGGGCTAGTAAAGAACGAAATAGAATGTTCGAGAACAAAATAGAATGTTCCACAATTGTTCCCCGCAACGCTTCCAGTGTGCGATAAACAAGGTTCTATCGAATTCACAGCTTTTACAATCGTTTCTTTTATGGGGTCGGGGATAGACATAGGGTGCTTCATTTTGTGTGCGAGTCAGGGAATTTCGCGATTCTTTTTTTTATGTAAGTTATTGAAGAACGCAGATCCAGAGTTTTAGTTTTTAATTCAATAGCATTTTTTTTAATTATATGAATTTAATTTGTATGGAATGTAATGTATACGTATTACTTACATAGTTTCTAAGATTAATGTATACTAACACAAATATGGATGTATATCTGAAAATAAAAAAATATTTATTTATTAACACAATTGTTTTCTTTTAGAATAAGCAAATATTCGATCTTAGGGCGGGATCTGAACACGCCGCATGAAAGTCTAAAACGGTATTTTTTCATGATTAGAGCACTGAATACATCCCGTTTAATTTTTCTGTTGTTATTAATTAAAATTGTAGAGAATAGTGAATTTTTATATTATGTCCAGAGAAAAAACTAAAAAAATAATTGGTTATATTATGGTACATAAAGTGATGACTACATAAACACAACGTACCTTTGCTTTATAGTATCCATACTAATATTATAAATGTGAAAGTAACTCTGTCTGTCTGTCTGTTACTCAATCACGCCTAAACTACTGAACCAATTTGCATGAAATTTGGTATGGAGATATTTTGATACCCGAGAAAGGACATAGGCTACCTTTTATTGCGAAATATGTACCACGGGTGAAGCCGGGGCGGAACACTAGTTTACCATAAACATAACTTACCTTCTTTTACCTTAATTATAAATTAAAACATTCATCAAACAATCTTAACTTTATCATACAAAAGTATGCACAATAAACTACTTTAAAAACACATATAATTGATCATAATATTCTGAATATTAACTTTCAGGCCAACAAACATTCTTAAGGTGCAATAAAGCCTTAACCAAGTAAGGGTAGTTTTAGTAGTGGCATTTCTAACCGCATTAAGCCATTTCAATCTCCACATATTTTGCTTTCAACTTGAAGTATGAAGGAGTTGGAATGTATGCTGTGGTTTAAGTAACGAGAGGTTATCTGTCGTTTTATGAATTAAAACTAGTTTAAAGTAGCTATAGTATCGTGTACACCCTACTACAAATGAATGGTTATTGTGGTTTACACTAATACGCCAAAAATCAGGTGGGAGTAGCCTTAACACAAATAATTTTATAAAATATTATGTAGTTTGTGGACATTTTTTTATTGTAATAGGCCGGTCCCACACCGGGCTAACTGTCTCGTGAACAATTTTTCGATCGAAGCAACTCGATCTGTGTGGATCCGCATAAAATATCTGTTTGATGTAAACTGTCCTAACATAATAAAATAAAAATAAGAATTTGTATTATAAGGAGGATTTAATATGATGATAGTAAGAACTCAAATATTTCAAGTATGTAAAATTTCGGGCTTTATAACATAAAAAAGTAAAACATCTTATTCCTTTGAAATATTCTCTTCAACTTATGAATTAAACCACAAAACAATTGCCCGTGAAATCACGAGTTGTTTCCGTGCCTATGCGAAGGACTTGATTGTTTAAAATTTATGAAATAAACATAAAAGCATATTTGCTTGCTATCGTCACGTACGGTTTTTATACGTTACATGTACGTTACCATGTGTTTATTGTTTCTCTTAACGATATCTTGATATCGATATTTTTATGATACTTCAGCTAGTGGGTTGACTGGTATAGGTAGAGAAAAAAGTAGAGTGTAGTAAGTAGACTATAATCTGTTTGTTCGTGGAAATCTTTCCTTAGATCCCAATTATAATTAAGTTAAAAATATAATTTAACATTTAATGACGAAAAACTATAACTAAAAACGACAGTCGTTTTTAGTTTTTTACATACATTGTTCATAAAAAAAAAAATTAATCGTACATTTTTTTTTACAAAAGGAAGCGAGTGTTTCGAGACCAAGTAATGGTATTTCCTTCTTCTAGACGCAAAATTAAGGAAAAAGGATTTCCCCATCAGAAGGAGTGATTCCACGTAATTTGAACTACCATAATGGTCGGCCTAAGTGATGCAGTCGGCCGAGAAAATATATACATACAAAAGCCAAAGTAACCTCTGTAATATATTACGTACTTTTCTATGAATACTATAAAGGTTTGACTTCTTGTATATATAATATTTATCGCATTAAATAAATTCAAAGACCAAGGAGATATCATTAAATGAGAACGATTTATTGTAGCTTTTTTCTATAAGCTACGTAACACAATTAATGAAGCTTAATTTCATCCACATCTAATTCTTTCATCGATAAGAAAAGTGACAACTATATCAGGCGATAATTCAATAATATCTATTGTCTGATGATGGAATATAAATCTGGATAGATCTTCGGTAGATTTTTCGATATTGGCAGATAGATGGAATGGGTAGATTTGTCGAGACGTCTCCTGTTCATTTGAAACTAGGAAGTGGGTTTTTTGTTTTGTGATATCTAAAGTATTAAAGCCGGTATTACAATCTCTTGATATATTATTCGGATTAGCTTCTCTATTATTTGAAATTAAAATTGAAATAAATAGTTTTAAAGCCGGTCATTTAGATTAGCTTCTCTATCAGTTGATATTAATACATGAAAGTTTATATCATACTTCAAATAGGCTATCAAAGACACTATTATTAGTGAAACAGGCTTAAATGAGTTAGTTTCCGTCATACCGATCAACAGTAACATAGTCAGATCGAGCGGCTAATCCTATCCTATCCTATCCTACTAATATTATAAATGCGAAAGTTTGTGAGGATGGATGTGTATGTGTATGTTTGTTACTCTTTCACGGAAATACTACTGAACCGATTACAGTGAAATTTAGCACACATATAGAGCGTAACTTGGATTAACACATAGGTTAATAGATAGGTTTTTCCCCAGAAATCCTACGGGAACGGGAACTATGCGGGTTTTTCTTTGAAAACGCGGGCGAACCCGCGGGCGAAAAGCTAGTTGGAATATAATGTACAAATACAAAGGTAATTTTCTACAAAATTACACAATATAAATATGTCACTATGACCCAAATATTGGCGACCATGAAAATGAGAAAGGGGAGATATTTGGCAAAAGAAATAGGCTATGTACTAGTGATATACACTTGGAGCCGTGCCTAATTTTATTACTGCCTTTATCGTTGTTGACAGTTTTTAATATTACGTGTGATGAAGTTGTGATTATTTGAAAGTAGGTGTGAATTGGATGCGTATGTTATTGTTTTCTTAATATGAGTTTTTTTTCTTTCATCTATGAAAAAGGAGCAAGGGTTCTCTATCTCAATGTTGTTTTTATTTGAGCGCATAATCTTCACAAATACCTATGTTTATTACAATTATTATCTTTCGTTGTGATGTTTTATATTTGTATAACATGCTAAACACTTTGCATTGCTTAGGTACATACGATTCATAATTCGCGATTTCAAAGTTCTAACGATAAAGGTCGTCTTTAAACAAAATTTACAGGGGCAACGAACTTTCCAAAGTTATAAATCTTGCTAAGAGCAAAAAGAAAATAATTAGTATGCCGCTCATACGAATAATGCTTTACGTATAAAATATTTAGGGAAGAGAGGAATTCGATACGCGCAAGGTCAAGGTTGCGAGTGTTTAACTGAGTTACTTCTACTGTGCTTGTAATTGTTAGGGCTGCCACTCTGTAAATTTATTTATTTTAATTTTCTCATTTAAAAGGGGAATATAAGAATTATTGAATCATTTTACATGATGTCGTAAACTAATGTGATTTTAGAAGGACAACTACAGAGTTTTGTTCGCTCCTTTAGGGATAAAGAAACTACTGTGCAAACTTTTTTTCTGAATGTTGACGATTGAAAAGCATCGAACGAATGTTATTGTTTTATTGCTAATTTCTTAATATTTATTTCGTATTAAAGCAAATGTAACTTAGTCCACAAGCCTTCTTTGAATACCATTGGTCGTCTCTTTTGTAGAATGGCTATGTAGCCACACACAGATTTCACATTTCGGACACACGGATGAATGAATTTAGGCTGCTGGCAAGCTGTATAAACATTGAAAAGGTTTTCTTT
Organism: Colias eurytheme; assembly: GCA_907164685.1. Classification (NCBI taxonomy): domain Eukaryota; kingdom Metazoa; phylum Arthropoda; class Insecta; order Lepidoptera; family Pieridae; genus Colias; species Colias eurytheme. The sequence goes on along the minus strand of CAJQZN010042472.1, from coordinate 85,415 downwards.
AAACTCAATAAGGGAATAAATAATATTTATATATTAAATCAAAAATTTTAACTTCCAGTCGACAACCCTAACGAAAGATAGGCATTACATTGGCCTAACTTATCTAGATTTATATCTAGATTACAACTTCGTAACCTAATATCTTTTCTGTAATAACTTTCGCATGTATATTGGGGAATTGCTTTTCTTCCTTTTTGTTTTACTTTAATAAAATTGTGTTCTTTGATGTCGTTTCCATCTGTTAATAGGCAATAAATAGTCATGCCGCTCTTTGATAATAAATGGGTGTTGATGCGATTATTTTTTATATGACAACATAAGTGATAGCGCCTAGCTTTATTATAAAGATATTACGTTCAATGTTGTGTTTGCTATTAACTTTCTAACAGGAATATAAATTTAATCCTTATCCTCACTTCTTGTCCTCACTAATAGTTTTATAGAATATGCGAAAATATGTTTTGTTTACCTATTCATTATTCTGTATTATAAACTCGTAAAATTATCCAATTAGTAAGGTGATAGAAAGATATATTGGCGATAATAATATATGTATTATATTACCGTGGTGAAATAGTTCATGAAAGCCGCTAGCTAGTTCCGTACTCAATTTATGTATATTGTATAAGGAGTTATACATATTGTTCTACAAAGTATATTGTGGCATTTTACAATTAAACTTGATTCCTGGTGCTTTTAATATAAATATGTAATAGTTGGTTTCTCGCATTTGAAGTAAAAAAGATAAGATTTTTGTTCGCAAATAGGTATGCTGTTTTCTACAGTAAACTCACGCAACTTATAACTTTAAAATTTAAAACTATTCCTTATAATTGGCCATCTTTTATACCCTATCTTATCTCTTCTCAGGTTACAACTGAGTTCTAGTACTAAATAATTCTTACCACAGCGCCGGTAAAGGGCAATAAAAAGCCACGTTTAAAACCAGATTTATTCATATGAAGCGCAGTGTTGAGCAATCACAAAAACTCTCATTTATTATGTGCCAAGATTTTCCTTATTTCCCTTTATAATTCACGACTTTGCCGCGATTTGCAGATGAAAAACTCCTTTGATTTTGTGACAAAAAATAATATATTACCTTACCCTCTCATAAATTGGAAGAAGGGTATTATATTAATTCGATTTTGGATGAAACAGGATAAATAGGTTGAGGTTATTAGTTGCTAACTTTACATGCGGATGTGACTACGATTTATCGTTTTGAGTAAATTGTCCTACTTTATTTGGATGATTATCATTTGTCCCGTAATAACATAATATCATTTCATAATCTTAAATCTGTGTTGATGTAAGCAAATAATTTTGAATGTCAGTAAATTCTAATCATGTGTGTATTATAAGCAATTTAAAAAAAATATTGGACCGTTTTAGTTATAGAATCGCTTAGAAATACAAGCTGTACCCCGCGGATTTAACCGCATTGATTCGCTTCTGTTCGTCTTAGCGTGATGATAAAATATAGCTTATAGCCTTCCTCGATAAATGGGCTATCTATTTTTCAACTACGGACTAGTAGTTCCTGAGAATAGCGCGTTCAAACAAACTCTACAGCTTTATAATATTAGTATAGATTATGAAGGAAACTCGAAAACTGCTGCTAATAAAATAATATTATAATAATAAATCGCTGACTTTTCTATATAAAAGGAATAAGTATAAAATCCCCAGATAATCTCTGCTAGCTATCTTCTGTCTTAATTAGTTACTTAAGTAATTAGTGTTGTTATAACTTCGATAATTTTTGTAATACTTAATTGTTATATGAGAAAAAATATGACCATTATTAATCATTGTCTATTTTTACTTAATACGATGTTATTACCACTTATTACGGTGCATTTACATCAAACGAACATAGAGCTAGAGCAAGAGCATTCTTTCGTGATCGTTAAGTGTAAACGTAAACTCGTATTCAGAGTTGTTCAGTATTAGAAAATTGCATAGAATCTATTCGCACGCACAAAGAATGCTCTACGAGAATTTGACATATTGGGGTTAGAATGAGCATTCGCTCGTTTGATCTAAATGCACCGTAATGATAGATGTATCAGACTATCTCAATATTATCGAGTTATAAAATTTAAAATAATAATTCAACAAATCATTAATTTTCTATGAATAATTTAATACGATTACATACGTTACATACAAAATTTATTACGTAGGACGCTAACAAAAACGTTTTGTTTGTGCCATGGCCAATCAGATATACAAACAAATAATGAGATCTCACCCTTATAATCAAGATTTATTTCTACTTAGGAACAGGGGCGGATTTGACACGTTGGCTGCCAGGCCTATGAAAGAGTACCCCCCCCTGCGCTATAAGCCATACAAAATTAGATAAACTATAGAAATTACAAAAAAAAAGGATAAACAACACTTCTAATAATGGTCTAATTGATTCAACATTCTTATTTATAATATTGTCGTCAATGTCAATTTTTTCGCGAGATGCTGTATGGATACATTTTTGAGATTTACACGCGCATAGCGTATGCAACAACTTAAAAAAAACGACCAAATTTTGCCGCTCCCTAAATTTTGCCGCCCTAGGACCTACTCGGCCTATAGGTAAATCCAACCCTGTATACGAACATCTCTTGAACACAAGAAAACGCTTTCCTGCAAAACAAAAAGTTATGCAGATTCCAAAGGCATTATCTCCAACTTTGAATATAAATAAGACAGAAGTATTAATCCATTTCTAAACTTCCCTATAAACTGATTGATTTTTTCCTCATGTCGGGAATTGAAGCGTTTTTTAATATTTCTGTGAGTTATTTGTTATATCTTTCTTGATATTTAACTTTATTAAGCTTTGAGCTTTCTACGCTTCAACCCATTCACTTAGTTTACACTAAGAAAGAATTTTCAATAATCCTGAAATGTTCCAACCAAATTATTGCAAACAAAATTTTACTATAATATTCGACCAATATGAGATTAAAACATTAAATAAATATGAGAAAAATTGTTTTTAAATTTTGTAAAAATTTGTATTATAAATATTATTTTTACTCAAAAACTGAACAGTCGTACTACTTTTTTATTGAATCACACAATATAAAAACAAATTATTTAATTTGATTTATCCTATAAAAACTTAGGAGGCACTTAAAGCACAATCAAATTAAGAACCTCCTTTAATGAAGTCGGTTAAATTTACCCCTAGTGAAACTAACGAAAAATATAATTCACTTTGATGACGTAATCAGGAACTTGTAAAAAAACTTTCCAGAAAAGAAAAGTCTTGAGGTTTCAACTCGAAGTCGGCAAAATGTGAAGGAAATTAGTTCAAAGATTTTGGGAAGAACGCGATTCTCTTTTTGTTTTTTCTTGTTTAATTAGTAGGGGTCACTGGGTATTAATGATGGTAATTTCTTTTTAAACGTTTTCCCAAACATGTACACAATCGAAACTTAATATAATATTATGCCAATCAAGGTTTAGAAAAAAAGAGCGTCTAAAAACTTCTTTGGCTAGATTCAAAGATACCAAAATCGTCACCTTACTCCATGACGTGACGGTATTGTCATGACGCGACCTTGAAATTCTACTCTCAACGCGCCTAAAGAGCACTTCAGTAAAATGCAATTACATTATCCATATAGAGCCAACCTTCTAACTCTACGCGTCTTAACAAATTCTACATCAGCTAGGATTAATTAAAATGTGTTTGTGTTTCACAGTACTACACCTACTAAAATATTAATTAATCAAACATTGTAACTGCAGAAGATTTAAAATTAATTCCATAAAGCTAGTTGTTGGAATAAAATAACCACACGCCCCAGTTCCCAGCTTGTAAAAATTTAATATCAACTGCATTATCCAGAAGATATCCGAGCTAATTTAAAGCAGATAATAATCACACAGCACGATCTCTTTAAAAGCTTTCAGATAGCTTTCGCGTTAAAGCTCTAAAACATAGAACATTATGTTGTCAAGACGTGGTTTAGAAAATCGTTTCACATCGCTCTTATGTATGAAACATCTTATATACTAAGGCACAATCTCGTATCTAGAGTATATAAAATTTAAAAGCCTACCTTAAACTACTGCATACATGTATCAAGAACTTCAAGATTAAGTTATGTCTCAAGTTTGAGCGTGCGCTGTCTATATTCGACCATCAGTCAAGTTTCAAACCTCGTGGAGAGCGGACGTGCGCGTCGGAACGGAAAACTGAATTACGAAAAATTGTGTAGTGGGTGTTGGAAATATAGTGAAACGTGTGTGTTATATGTTCTCTGGCTGAAAGGAAGATGACCGTGGCCTTTATCAGGTAGTTGTGTATTTTTAATTTGGGCATGTAACGTTTATTTTGTAGCCTCCGTCGATTATTTATTAGGTAATACCTAAATAAAGCGTTAATTATAGTTTAGGTTGGACGGCTTATTTAAAATTTACGGTTATTTTAGTTTCGGCTATTTTGCGGCCGTTTTGTAAGTTTAGGTTAAATTGTTTTTTGGCGAAATGATGGTGTTTTAAGTGATTGTAATTGGATCGTGTTACTGAATAATTTGAATTCCTTCGGCACGGATGATGTTAGAAGATAAGAAGATTTAAACTTAATCATTGCTCTTAAAATTCGAGCATTTTCCTATGTAGAGGATTATCTGGGGAGGATATTTTAATTTAATATTTAAATGAAGATTTGAAAGCGTTATCCTTTTATCAATGTATTTTCTAATTCTATTTATTTTACTTATTTCATTACTTTAGTATTTTATGATAATATAATATGAGATTCATATTACGTTTTTTCATAGAGCAATTGGCTCTAGGTTAATTGTTTAGTAAGATTACATAAGTAGATAAGTTTACATTTATTTTGTAAAATTAATAAATAAAATATACTAAGGTAATCTTAAATAAAGTACCAATTTTTAATCTTGAAAATATTATGAAAAATTTTGCTTAATTTATTTCACGAATAAAGTTTTTGAAATAATATCATTTGTATGGCAAAACATTAGCTTTTATGAATATCTATTAGGTACCAGTATTTTGTGATTATTATTGACTTTATTTGAATGGAAACTTTGATGAACAATTATTAATTTTGTTATATGTATTTCAAACTGAAACTCAAACATTAATTCATACAAATAGATTTTAGGAGCGCTTTTGAATCTTTAAAATACATCATTTAATAATTACCAAAATATTTATTTCTTTGTACAATAGAAACTAAAAATAATGTTGATTCTGATACTGAAATGAATGATTTAACTAAATAAAAAGGGTTTTATTCTATCATATTCCTACTATAAATAAAATAAATGCGAGTTTGTGAAGATGGGTGTAGGTATGTGTATGTGTATGTATGTTTGTTACTCTTTCACGTAAATAATACTGAACCGTTTATAATAATATTTAGCACACATATAGAGGGTAACTTGGATTAACAAATAGGATAGGTTTTATCCCGGGAATCCCACGAGAACGGGAAGTATGCCGGTTTTTCTTTGAAAACGTGGATGAAACCGTGAGCCGAAAGCTAGTTAAAAATATTTTTGAATTATTTAATACATCAATAGATTGTATGAAGTCTTTGGAAGTCCTGTTAAAAAAAGTATGAATAATAAATCTAAATAAAACTCGGGCAAAAAACTTGTTTACGCATTTCACGTGAAATAAAGCGAATGAATATTTGAAAGGAATACCTTCAAGAATAACTCCGTTTTATCAGGACTTAAATTACTGCAGAGTTTCTTATAGACGGTTAGTTTTAGTTGTACGTATCAAATTGAGGTTCTAAATAGGATCTTCTTCATTTCTTATTAATTAGAAAACAATTTTTCAAAGAGTTATGATACTGGTCGTAAGCTTTTGAAATTTTATACGGGATTCTTTCATGGACATTCGCAAGGCATTTGTGTTTGTATACTTTAGTGGAGGATTTAGTGTTTTTGTTTTTAAGTAGATACCTTTTGAATTGACTTGGACTTGAAACTAAAATATCACATATACATATACCTACATGAACACCCAAAGAATCTAGTGTAACATTATACATAATATTATCATATTTAAAACATTAAATATGTGTAGATTTTCTTTCCCCATAAAGTAATGTTAACCACTCAATGTTTCTCTTCAGCAACTTTGTAACTCTAACGTTGACAATTTGAACTTCCAATGAATATATTTTCTTCAAATAAAGTCCTCAACGTTGATTCACTTAATGATTACAAACTACCAAGGAACGGGTATAGATAAAACTTTAGAACTATTATGGCTGGAGGCATCCGAAGCTTCTTAAAGGATTGCTCAAATCGTTTTACTTGTCAGAAGAAATTCCACTTTGAATGGGACAGATAAAAGAGTTTTAGGTTAAGGGCTCTTGTGTTTCGAAGGACTGTGTTTTTGGGATCGATTTTAATCTGAGGAAAAGATATGTGATATGTATTTTTATTAAGGTTCAAATGGTTAGACTCGTGAACTAGACATGGCAGTATGTTGCAACAATGTTAGTCGTAGCAGCTCAGAGATGATAGATTTAGTGCTCTTTTGAGCAACATTGTAATTTTTATTTTTTTGGTGGTGCATTGTTTTGAATAATAGATACAATCATTTACTTAAATATAGATAATTTTTTCCTGGAAATTCATTGTAATGAAAGTTGTTTAACAAGCTTATCGAAGAGTTTACGTTTTACTTATAATATTTATTTCTAAAAAAAGCTTTTATTTACTACCTATTTATTGTATAATTGCCAAATTTAATACAGATCTGATAAGCTATTTTTTTGTGTACATACGTATACCTATACGTTCAAAATGTAGGATGAAAGAAGGAATAGGTACGAGTACTATGTTTATATATGTATGTAGTACATAATACGAATCGATATAACACCTTCATATTTATAAAAAATATCCCATATTCATGGAAGATATAATTTTTATATAAGTCAAATAAAATATTTAGAGGTAAAAAGATGTTCATTCAGCTCTCCATTTAGCAATTTAATTTTATATAACACAATAATTTGCTACGAGTAGACATTTTTACAATATCATAGGTTTTAATGATGTAGTTAGGGGATCCTTAACAAGACATTTAAAGGACATCTCTAGTATCATTACATTTGTGTCAGGTTCTATTAATTTAACTTATAATGAGCGTATTTTTCTAGTTTTAATTAACGCTGTTTCTCCGTTTATTCTGTTCGCTAGTTTCGCTAATCAGAACTTACTGCTTAAGAGATTTATACGCGAAAGTTCTAGAAATGCTACGTTTTACTTGTGGTATATAAAATGAATGACTAGATGTGCTCCGTGGTTTTATGCACAGTTAGCACCACGATTAAGTATTCTTATTGCTTACTGAATTAAATTTTCTTTCTTTTTATGTGATTCTGTGTGTAGTTTATAAATTAATATTCTTTTGAAAGCACATGAAGCTGCGGGGTTCAGCTAGTATATGGATAATTTTAATTGAATTTGACTGACCGGTTGGACCCTGCTTTGTGAACCAGAAGTCGTGGGTTCGATTCCCACCCAGGGCAAATATTTGTTTGTTGAACATAGATATTTGCTCTATGTCTGGGTGTTAATTAACTATATAAGTATTTATTTAATATTATATATACATATATAATATTAAATATGTATGTTTATCAGCCATCTGGTTTCCATAACACCAGCTAAAGCTTAGTACCTATGGGATCAGATCGTGCTGTGTGAAAATTTTCCTGAAATATTTATTATTTCTTCAAAAATTTTCGGAACATGGCAGTACTGGGTTGCCACAATTTTAACCAACGCCACGTTCTTTTTACACTTCAAAGGTTATTTAGAAGTTCAAAATAAATTCATTTATAAATGCGTCGATGGATATAAAAAATTGCCATTTTATTTGACGGTCCTGTTAGATAAAATGGTCTACAAAAGGCTTTCCTGACCGGAAATAAGTACTTTTTTGTACAATCGTGTAACAGATACGACCTTATTTTTATAGCGCAAATATTACTGTGTCAATCTAGGCTTGAATTATATTACTGGTTGAAGCATTGTCTTTATCATGTTTTTTATGTGAAATAATAATTTTTGGAATCAGTCCAGCAGTTTCTGAGATTAGCGCGCTCAAACAAACACACACTTCAACTTTATTTTATTATTATTTGAAGAAAACTTAAAACATTATATAATAACACTTTGCTCAAGAACCACTGTATCTATTTAAAAAATCATCAAAACCCCTGGCGTTGTTTTAAAGATTTAAGCATATATAGGGACGGACAAACAATGACGGCGACATTATTTACTATAGGTATAGTGATTATAGATTGATAGTGGGAGTTTAGATAAGATTATGCTTAAAATCAAGACCTTAGTCTTTTTATATAGGTTTGGAATAAGACGAATGTGTTCCAAATTAACCTACTTCCTTTTATACGGATAAATCCTACAGAAAACAGGATGTTATTATATGATAATATACAATATGAAAGGGGATTACAATGTTTATTTTTAATTTTAGAAACATACTATAAGCACTGAAATCAGTTGATTATTCGACGTGAAGTTGGAAAAATACAAATTTGAGGCTTGAGAGCAGATAGTCGCTATATAATTATTGCTTCCTACATTGGTAGGTATACACAAAATAAATATATAACTAGCTGCTCCATCAGACGTTGTTCTGCCCCTTTTTCGTGTTTTCTTTCTTTAAGAACTTTCTTTATGACATTTCTTGTAAAAACGTTAGAAAAAATGCCGAAATGGTAGAGCCGTTCTCGATTTTACGTTTAGCAACATATTTTGCGAACCACTTTTATTCTATAGATGTAATAGTAGGTATAATGTGTAATTTTATTTGTAACTAGCGGTCCGCCCCGGCTTCGCCCGTGGTACATATTTACGTTTTCTCTACATAAAAACCATCCTCGTACTTCAAGGAATATAATAAAAAAAGAATTATCTAAATCGGTTCAGCCGTTCTCGAGTTATGCGCTTACCAACACATTTTGCGTTTCTTTTTTATATACTAGCTGACCCGACAGACTTCGTCCTGTCAAAAAGATTTGTAATGTGGCAGTTTTTTTGCCTACGTATTTTAAAAAATTCTCCTGAACAGAACCGTCACCCTGGTGATAGGGCGTTGTGAATAAAAAATAATTAAATAAAACATATATATAAGGATTTAAAATTAAGTAATCGCTTTATTGTTAATTATGTGAATCATAATAATTATTATTATCATTGTAGTGCTTTGTGATATACGATGTTTTTTGTTTGATTACCTGGTGCATAGATAAACAAATCTGATGGTTTTCCAACACGGGAACAGGCAACATACAATTGACCATGTGAGAAACATGGGTTTTCTAGATTAATACCACAAACACTTAATGATTGCCCCTGGGACTTGTTTATAGTCATAGCAAAAGCAAGCCGCACTGGAAATTGTAGTCGTTTAAACTCAAATGGCACATCAGTCGGAATCATTGGGATGCGCGGTATGAGAACATCTTCTCCTTTATACTTTCCTTTGAGTATAGTTGCTTCTATCACATTGTTTAGTAATTTTTTTATCGCTAACCGTGTACCGTTGCAAAGACGCGGTTGGTTGATATTTCGCAACATTATAACCACCGATCCAACCTTTAATTGAAGATTGTGAGGTGGCAATCCTGGCAAATCCAGCGAGTTTAAAAATTCCGGTGGATAGTTGACTACATCATCTTGATTAGTAGCCGAATCAACTGATTTATATATCCTCAATTCGCCTGTAATTTGTTCTTGAATTTTGAAATTTAATTCATTTACATCTATGTTTTTTGCAGCCAGTATAGCTCGTTTGCTCAACCAATCATGGTTTCTGTAATTTTGAGAAACATCTGGAAACACTTTCTGAATAAGTTCATCTTTTGATCGAGTTAAGTGACAAAAACTTTGAGGAAAGTTAATGCAGCCAGTCAACATGTCTATAGGAAATTTGCCATTACCAATGTCAATGAGTTGTTTAGAGAATATGTTTCCAGATTGGTCATTTTGCAATTCGACACGCATATTCTTGCTTAAATGAAGTACTTTGACATGTTTCCACAAATTGGAGGACTTTAGACATGCATTGAGTTCATCAGCTGGCGTTGATCGTGGAATCACTGGCAATGTTTGACGAAAATCTCCTGCTAATAAAATCATTGCACCACCAAATCGGTTATTATTGCTCCGTAGATCTTTTAAGGTTCTGTCTAAAGCCTCCAAAGATTTTTTGTGTGCCATCGTGCATTCATCCCAAACAATCAATTTACATTGCTGCAAAACCTTTGCCATTGCAGAGTTCTTCGAAACGTTACAGGTTGGAGTTTCATTGCTTTGCATATTTAATGGCAATTTTAGTGCTGAATGGGCTGTTCGACCACCTTCAAGCAAAGTTGCTGCGATTCCCGACGAAGCGAGTGCAAGTGCAATTTTATTTTGTGAGCGAATTGTTGCTAATATTAATGAAATCAAAAAAGTTTTTCCTGTACCACCAGGTGCATCTAAGAAGTAAATCCCTCCAGTTTCATCATTTGTTACTTTCATAAGAGTTTCAAATACATACTTCTGTTGTTCATTTAACAGTGGAAGATTTGTTTGAATTAATTCTTTCAAAGCGTTGAGATCATACAGTTTTTCTCGATGCAACTCTTGGTTAAAAGCGTCATGCATTGGACGATTGGGCGCGGTCAGGCCTAATTGAATTAATAGTTTGTTTGCCATTATCAAGCACATGTCCTCAATTGAAATCAATGCTTCATTGTAAATTTCTTCACTGATTTGTATATTTGGATTTCCCATTCTATTCCGTATTTGATGCAAAATATCATCACACATATAATCTTTGTACTTGATCCACAGATCAATTGGGTTTGATGGGAAGCATGTAGATATGATTATAGAAAACAATGTTCGTATTTGATGAGCGTGTGATGATATTACAGCATCATTGAGAGTTTGATCCCAATGAGCGTCATTTTCAAGCAATTGCAAACGTTGACAGGCTTCTCTGTAGGATCCACACAATTCACCATCAACAGTTCGTAACTGTTGGAATGATGTTGGGCCACGTACATTGACTAATAGCAGTCGTAAAAAAAAACATTCATCATTTCTGGGATGTACTGAATAAATCCTGCCAATCGCATCGGTGGAATATACATTTGTATATCCTGGAACTGGTTTTCCTTGTTTCCGTCGTATAAATCTCCTTGAGGATTGATTCCAGGTATAATATTTTGGCATTTCAGAATATAGCAATGTTTGTGCGAAATCATCGTTTTGGCATGTCTCAAAAAAACTGGTTAATGTAGTAGATGGTGGCTGAGCAGCTCTTTGTACTGCGTTCTGTGCTGTAAAATACACTCTTTGTCCATTTTCTAAATGCACAGCTAAGTGAACAACAGAAGGGTGTCTCTCATGAATAGGAAAAGAAAATATTCGCCAAACTGCTTCATTACTACTGACATAGCGGCCCATTTGGTATTGGGTAACTTCATCATTGGAATTCTCTGCACCAATTCCAATCACAGCCATATCACTCCCTTTGGTTACATATTTGCAAATGTATTTAATAGATTTCACTGAATGGCAAGATTCAACGTTGATGTGTGCTTTGAATGTCTTTGATAAAATGGGTGAATATGGAACAATCCAACGATTATCTATTTCAATATCTTGTTGATTTAATTTGACAATTGTTGATTTTCCATTGTCTGCTGTCGATCTGCGACGATACAATGGATAACCATCATTACCAGTAATTGTTTCCGATATTAATGTACGTGGATATCGTTTTGAACATTTACCATCCATCATACACGGTGAATTTTGATTAAGAGTTCCACAGGGACCATGTATCATGTTTTTGATAACTACCTCATGCAATCCAGGATCTACTTGTACATTAGGGATTTCAGCTGATATCACTGCATCAACTTCATTTGGCCTTATCTTTTCAACCAACCAAATCAAAATATGTGCATGTGGCAATCCTCGTTTCTGCCACTCCACAGAATACATCCAGCAGCGTGTCTCACCAAACACATTATGTTTTACGATGAAATCCATTAAAGATTTCAACTTTTGTCTAAAGACTCTGGCTGTAATATCATGACGATCAATGGGTGATTGCCCAGGGAATAACTCCTGCTTGATTTCTATCCATTGCGGATTGCATGTAAATGTGATGAACAAATCTGCTGTACCATAATGACGAACATACGACATGGCATCTTGAGCATATTCGTGCATATGCCGAGGGCTTCCGATGTATGTTGCTGGAAGAATAGTCATCCGACCGACATTCTGTGCATTTCCATCAGTATTAATCGCATCTCGAAGGTGAATATACTCTTCAGATCGGAGTTTGGTTTGATTCAACCTGATGAATGTTAATCTCTCCGTTTCAATTTTAACATACATGTCAACAACATATTTGTGATATAATCGCCGACATTTCAATATGTGATTATCTTCATTTTCCCGAATCATTAGGCGGTATGAATAATAGTTCATTGAACTGACTTTTTTGTTGGTTTCAGAACCTGTAAATAGATTTTGTTTTAATAACATTCAAATATGAAATTAAAATACATAATATAATGACTGAGATATTTAAGTTACCTGTAATGGGATTTATCATTTTTATTGAGAAATCGTAGCCATCTTCACCTTGCCAAAATATAATGGGATATTGCAGTGCATCATATGAGCGGTGTGTTTCCTTTATACGTTGTAATTGATCATTCCGACGATGTAAAACAATATCACGGGATTCCAAGTTTTCTCCAACTACAACGATAGCAACTTCATCAATAGTTGGTGCATTAAAACGTCTTGTATGTTGACCTGCAGGTGTTTTATCAGCTCTGATTACAATTTTGTGATTATCGGATGGCATCAGATCCAGGGCAGTTTTAAACAATATAATCAATTGATTGTGTTGATGAAATAAAGTTTGTAATTGTTCTACAATAGACCTCTTTACTAAATTGTTATGTGCACAACGCAGATCAATTTCTTGTGGTGAATTGCCCATAAAATAAATTTGCAGGAATTTGTTGTCGTTATCTGACACTGGTAACAGTGAACCTGCTGTGTGATATATTTGCCCTTGTATCTGTAAAAAAAAAATAATATTATGGTGTGGTATAAATTAATGGATTGTCAGTGATCAAACTTAAATAATATTTGATCTTAAAAAGTATATATTTAGTTTTAACTAATATCTATCAAATATAAATTATAATAAAAGTGTCACTGAAACTGAATCACCATTTAATAAGATGACTAAGTGATATTTAAATGATTAAGAAATTGAAGATCTTAACTTTGGTGGCAGAAAATTTTGTTCGCTAAAATAATTATAAGTAACTGCTATAATACATACCTTGAAAGTTGGCATAAAATTTTCCCGAATTACATTTGTTGCCCCAAATGAAGTCATTTGAAAGCAATTGTTATATTGTTGGATATGTGTCAAAAAGTGTATAGAATCTGTTCCTATTCCTGAAATCAATGAGTGCAATGGTTCTGGTGGTGGATCCAATGGTATCAATTTCACTTTACCATTTGCGCAACACAATCCATTGGCTTCGTTTTTGTATTTTAATGCCTTACAGTGTGAGCAAACCGAGTTCATAGAACCAATAACAACACATTGGTAGTTACTGTAGTCAATTGACACATCGTAACTGAAAGCAGCTCGATTCAAACTTGCGTGATTATTAGTTGAATGTCGCGCTCGCGCTTCACGCGTTTGTGATATCCGAATTCTTTCACGTTCATTTCCGTCGTCACGTTCTTGTGTAGTACGATTAGATCTGTAATTAGCTTGGTTTGTAGCATTTCTGGTTCTTCTACCGAAATGGCTTCGTCTTATAGGAGGCATATCAAATATAAATTATTTTTTCACTAATCACGAACTAAACAAACACTAAATAAGTATTAAACACTCTGCACAAAACACGATATACGAATTTGTATCGTGTATCAGTTGTCAAAAGCAAACTCAGTAGATTACCTAGGTAACAGACAACTTTATTTTTAAATTTGATATGACTTGAAGTGAAATCCTTTTTGGATATTAAAAATAATAAAACACTGTTGTAATTTAATATGAACTTTATACTATAGCAATAAAGCTCAAATTGACTACGTTTTAGTTACAAATCATTTGTATGGGAAAAAGAAAAGGGCTGTTTTTAGGGTTTTTCCAGCAATAATTCTAATTTTTCTCGCCGTAAAAACCATCCTCGTGCTTCTAGGAATATAATAAAAAAAGAATTATCGAAATCGGTCCAGCCGTTCTCGAGTTATGCGCTTACCAACACATTTTGCGATTCATTTTTATATATAAGAAGATATATTATAATATTATATACTAACGTTTGTAGAATACCCCAATTCAGCACCACACTGCCGCAATAATGAATAATAAACCTTAAACCAAAAACAGTATCCATTAGTAACTTAATAATTAACAAACTAAAATAATTATGATAGACTGCAACAGTATCATAATTCTTAAATCTATATCTAAACATTTTACTCGCTTGATATTTTATAATTAATGAAAAATTACAAATATTTTTATTTTTGCAAATATAACAAACCTTTCTATAAAATGCTGATAGCTTTTTACATAAAAACAAATTATATACAGTACAAATATTTAGAATTAAATTGTTCAAACGGCAATACGACAAAAAATTTGTTTAATGTCCTCTTCTGACTTTATACAAAAAGATTGAGAATTTGATTCACATCTAGCATATATACGTCCTGCACGGGTCCAGATATAACGCCATTTCATTTCAGTACCTTTTTGACGAGCCATATAAAACAATCTACGATTAGTACTAGTTAAATGTTCATTAACATAAAAGCGACGAGGCTCGCCACCGATATCAGTTCCCGCGGTGTCTGCGCCGCGATGCACGCGTGCAGCGCGCAGCAGGTCGTCCCGTACCGATTTGCGGGCAAAGCGCACGACGATGGGGCGCGCACGTAACGAGTTATTAGGGGCATTATTCAAAGACCGCCGACCAGATCGATGCGCGCTTACTATGTCACGTTCATCCAACTGTTGACCAATTTTACGAGCAAGCGTCACAGCAATGTGCGTGAGGTTCTCGGCGCTGTTCTCTGGGATGCCCGTTATCTCGACGTCATTCATCAGGTTGTCCTGTTCTGACTCATTGAGACGGTGTTGGAGCTCCGCAACCGATTTAAGCAGGCTATCACAGTTGTCAGACTGGGCTTGTGTCAAGGTTTTATCCTCTAACTTTGAGACCCTATCTTCCACTTCATCAAGTCTGGTATTTATCTGTGATATAGCCAATGTTAACTGTGACATATCCCTTCGAAAACCGGACAGCTCTGTGCGCAAGAGCTTGATCTCATGAACCAACGACGGCGCGTCCTGCTGCATTACTGCATCTAAGAATGCATCGGTATCTTCGTTGGCTGGCATTGCGGGAGTACTCTTACTGCAGCCTTTACAAAGCCATTTTGGACTAATACGTGAGTTTGTGTTCATGTTTACACACGGCTTATGATAGGTTAAACTGCATTTATTGCATTTAGCTCCATCCGAGGTTGAAATGAATTTACCGCAAGAGGGACATTTGTTTGCCATTATAATCGTTATAAGTTGTTGTAAAGTGATTATAATAGATGTATATGGATTCTCAAAAGCAGTGAGTTAAATTTTAAATAACTTTAGCGGCACAAATAGGGATGATAAAAATTTTTCAATCGTGTTTTTATAATGTGGGTACTTGCGTGTTCATCAGCTGATCAACAGCTGTATTATAGATTGTTTATTTAACAATACACATAAATTCAGTTCGAGATAACACTGTGGCACACGCGTTATGTAATTAACTTTCAAAATTAGAACTTTTTAGCTGCGTTTACACGACTAATATATGATAAAACTCAAAAATTAACGGGAGCTAACTGACACTTCTAGTGGCTGACATTCCAATGTCTTTAGTATTAATTTATATAAGTGAAGATTTCCAACACCTAGATCTTTGAAATTTTGTATTTATATTCGTTGATCCTCAAACTTACAGGAAAAATAAGTGCCATACTGTTACAAATCGTTTGACTTTCGCTATTTTCCGACGAGTTCGACTAACGCCCACGCGACTAAGCCGCCGGTACCAGCGTTCACACCATCATTTTTAGGGTTCCGTAGCCAAAATGGCAAAAACGGAACCCTTATAGTTTCGTCATGTCCGTCTGTCCGTCTGTCCGTCTGTCCGTCTGTCACAGCCGATTTACTCGGAAACTATAAGTACTACAGTGATGAAATTTGATGGGAATATGTGTTGTATGAACCGCTACAAAAATATGACACTAAATAGTAAAAAAAAGAATTGGGGGTGGGGCCCCCCATACATGTAACTGAGGGATGAAATTTTTTTTTTCGATGTACATACCCGTGTGGGGTATCAATGGAAAGGTCTTTTAAAATGATATAAAGTTTTCTAAAAAACATTTTTCTTAAAGTGAACGGTTTTTGAGATATCAGCTCTCAAAGTCGTAAAAAGTATGTCCCCCCCCCTCTATTTTTATAACTACGGGGTATAAAATTCTAAAAAAAATAGAGGTGATGCATGCTAATTAACTCTTTCAACGATTTTTGGTTTGATCAAAGTATCTCTTATAGTTTTTGAGATAGGTTGATTTAACTGTAATTTATTATATTTGCTGCTACGGAACCCTTTGTGCGCGAGCCCGACTCGCACTTGGCCGGTTTTTTCTTTTTGTCATTGCGTACTAAGAACCCTGTAGAACCGCCATCCTGTTACAAATGACTCGAAATTTTGTGTCAGTATCTCCCGGTCTAAAAGGTATTGTTAGAATAAGTTGTTGTAAAATGTAGGTAATATTAATTATTAGATCTTTAAAGTATTAATTATAATATACATTAATTTATTTCTAAATAATTATTTATTTCTAAATCACTTGAAACTTCTGCAAAAAGTTGACCATTTTTTTTCGATTGTGTGCGTGATCTTTGTCGCAGTGTTAGTACAAAATATTGTGTCTGTGTGATTGTAACTGAATTCGTTCACGGGTGAGGATTAAAGCCAACGTTTGGCTCATAATTTTTACGACGCACATAAATCTTCTAGTTAAATATGGTAATTACATAATGTATAAAAAAAAATAATTAAAAATTTGATTGTTTGTGAAACTATTTTTAAAATCGCTTCTAGGTGTTTATCCGTTACAAATAAAACAAACAATCTAATCATACCTCCTTATAAAATACAAATTTCCAATATCTGTACTCTAGCTTTTTAATAGCAAAGATTTATTGAGCTGACGCAGAGCAGTAAAGCCACGGTTAATACTAGATTTGTTCTAGACTTCAGTTGAATCCGTGGGATATAACGGCTTAGTGCAGCGTTGTTAGGTATTCTTTGCGTTCGTTCAATTATTCTTACTTATTTCTTTCTGATTTGTTGGTGTTATTGAAAGGTTCTGATACGTTTTTCGTTAAATCGATTTAGTTAAGGTTTGAGTAAGGCGAGAAAAAAATTTATTTGTATATACTTTGTTGGCATATTATGTTTAAAACGTCTCATAGAACACCGTAGAAATAAAACTAAAGAAAACATAATATATGTGGGAATAGGATAAATTAAGATGTATTTCATAACTACCCACATATTATATACCCTTATACCTACCTACCTAAGCATAGCCGATATATTCATCACTACATAGTAAAAAACAAAGTCGCTTTCTCTGTCCCTATGTCCCTTTGTATGCTTAAATCTTTAAAACAATGCAACAGATTTGGATGTGGTTTTTTTAATAGATAGAGTGATACAAGAGGTAGGTTTTAGTATATAATTTATTGGGTTTTAGACAAAGCGGGCGAAGCCGCGGGCGGTAAGCTAGTAAAATAGATTATGTACAGTGTGTGTAATAATGTGATGAACAATGTGGGGTGGGTTAGGTTACGTTCGCTTTATTTTAAACTGCACAGAATCTTCCTCCGTACTACTGAACGTTTGGGTAAGTCTGCCTAATCGTTAACCTATTGCAATACAAAATGGCCCTGTTTTTTGATGCAACAAGCCGTAATTTAATACCACGATTTACACAAACCGATTGCGATATATTTTCAATTATCTACCATTCATCAAATAACATTACCACAACAGAAACACATCTAATGTAATCCAAACCCAGGAACAATTACAAGGTCTGACATAAACTGGAAAACGTATTAGCGCCAAGGTACGTATCGGTCCCTAGGGCCCTTTGCGAATTGCCCAACGTCCGTCCTTCTCGCACTTTAATTATATAATCGTATATCTTCGTTTACCTTTTTTATTGTTCATCTTCATTTAGACGGCTCGAGGGACTTTTGTTTTCTTTTAAATGTGGTCAAAGGTCTCGTTAAATTGTGTTGGCACAGCTGTTTGAACGCAATTTGATGAATGTTTTAAAACCATTTGTGAATGGTTGTGAAGTTTGTATGGGTATGAAAATTAAAATTTTTGCGCGTTCTACGATAAGCTCATACCTACTTATGAATGACTTGTACGGTGTACCTATATCAATATGCCTATGCCCTATAATATACAATTACCTATCTAAGTACCTATACCTAAATCATGTTGAACCAGTTTTGTAGATTACGTAATTATTTTTTACTAGGTATCCGCCCGCGGCTTCGCCCGCGCAGCCAAAGAAAAACCCGCATAGTTCCCGTTCCCGTGGGATTTCCGGGATCGCGTCATTTTCCCGGGATAAAAAGTAGCCTATGTCCTTTCTCGGGTATCAAAATATCTCCATACCAAATTTCATGAAAATTGGTTCAGTAGTTTAGGCGCGATTGAGTAACAGACAGACAGACAGAGTTACTTTCGCATTTATAATATTAGTATGGATAGTAACAATAAAAAATAGTTAATAAACATTCCGTTGATAGCATGTAAGGTATCAAGTGAAAATTAAATAATGGTAAAACTATCTTATATATAAAAATGAATCGCAAAATGTGTTGGTAAGCGCATAACTCGTTACTCGAGAACGGCTGAACCGATTTCGATAATTCTTTTTTTATTATATTCCTTGAAGTACGAGGATGGTTCTTATGTAGAGAAAACGTAAACATGTACCACGGGCGAAGCCGGGGCGGACCGCTAGTCATGAGATAAATTTTATAAAGTTATTAATACACAGGGTACCTTTTCACTTTGTATATATGTTTCTGAAATAAAATCTTGCCCATCTTCCATAAGAATTTTGAAGTATGCACGTAAATCTTTTTCCGTGACTTTAAACAATAAAACCTTATCACAAAGATATCTACTGTGTCATCACCCATGATATCACCAATGGCCCATCCGGCCATTTGCAGCCCCTTGGGGGGTAACGGGGGATAGATTGCCCACTTCCGTATTTTTTGTTAGGGTTGTCACATCCATTTATTTATTTATTCGGAAAAATAAGGACTACGATTTGAGGTATGTGGTTATTGGAGACATAATTTAAAGATGTCAATAAAATATGAAATTTAAAAGGTTATTGAAACGATTTTCGATATAAAATATTGTTTTAGAATGTTTAATTTCTGAGCTGTCCAAGTATATTTTGATATTAGATTGAACTGTTTAATTTACAATGATGTTAGGTGAATTAATCTTTATAGTTCTTAAATTCCATTTGTAAATAATAAACATAAAATCTCATCTACCATTAATTACTATAAGTATATCTAAAAAAAACCTATACAGTATACAGATATACTAAAACCAATGCAACTCAAATCTCAATCCACATTCCATCCCTCTCTTTCAAATAAAACAGAGACATGACAATGTATCGAGTGACAACCCTACAAGTTACCCTTTCCAGTTTCACTTAACCGTTTCAAATTGTGGGGCTTTTTTCAGCTTACTTTCAATTTTCGGGCGATGACAAAACGTTTTGGTTGTGACGTTGTGTAAACTATGCAATGAAATAAATTTTATTTAAATTATTAAAGTCTGGATGCATAATAGAAATTAGGAAGCTTAAGGTACGAGTAAAATATGATACATAATATACAAATTGCTCAAATTAAGAAGGTATGCTTGAATCATCATCACCAGCCCATTTACGTTCCCAGAACTGGGACACGGGCCTCCTATGGGGGGGGGGGGACAGGCCATAATCCACCACGCTGGCCAAGTGCGGGTTGGCGCATGTCACATGTCGTCGAACTTTTTGATGTCGGCTTCCTCATGATTTTTTCCTTCACCGTAGAGCAGCATGCTTGAATGGCTAGACATACCTAATATACAAATTAGGGAATGTATAAAATATTTTCTTTCATCGTGGTTCATAAATCATGACGCAACTACACACACACCGAAAATTGAACTTGAAATTGACACCGAAATATTTTTTTAAATCGGACCAGTAGTTTTTGAGATTAGCGCGTTCAAACAAACAAACTTTTCAGCTTTATAATATTATTAGTATAGATTTACGTTTCTAGTTAACTCACATATTCTGTTAGCCTAATAGCCTCCTCAATAATGTCCCTTAAATATTTAACCAAAAGTATAAAACAACCCATCACTCTTCCCCTTTATCCTTTTTCCCTGAAATTTTAATTCACCGGCAATAAGTGGTAAAGTTAAACTCATCGTCGAAACTTCCCAACTTTTTAGTTTTAGTTCTCTTTGCATTTTTTTTTTCACTTTATTGTGCTTTCTTTTATTTTTGTTCTTGTAAACTTGGGAGCTGGGTAAATTGTATTTCACGGATATGAAACAGGGAATTCTTTCCAATGTTTTTGTAGGGATAAATTCTTTTGTTACGTTCTTAGTAAATTTATGGGGAGGAATAAATTATCTATTGATATATTTTTTCCGACTTGGGAATAAGATCTTGATACTTCAATAAATATAGTGAGACAAATCGTTCTTGATTCATTGAGAAACAAAAGAAAACAAACTAATTTTTCTCGTCGGTTTTAAGCAAGTATTAAACACATTTTGTCGTATGTCAAACACGTCGTTTATTGGATTTAATCTGTATACAATAATCTATATATATGTATATACAACTAGCGGTCCGCCCCGGCTTCGCCCGTGGTATATATTTACGTTTTCTCTACATAATAACCAACCTCTTACTTCAAGGAATATAATAAAAAAAGAATTATCGAAGTCGGTTCTGCCGTTCTCGAGTTATGCGCTTACCAACACATTTTGCGATTCATTTTTATATATAAGAGATTAACGTTGTAATACAAAAATTGCATTGTACACCGCACCATATTTAATTTAACAGGAAATAACAGCCTGCTACCAGAGTCTTGTATATTATTATTACAATAAAACATCTCGTTTGACATGCATGCATATATTCCTTCTTCGACATAATCAAGCCTATATTCCACTCTAGTAGCAGCAGCACAGGTGATTGAACCCATTCCAATCTGCTTCTTAGAAAATATTTTTTTCAAAAACGGATACCGCATTCAATATCGGAACGCAGTTACGATCTCAGCGCAAAGCCGCCATTTGCATACAAATACAATTTTTGCTCAACAGTTTTGAGTTGGAGCCTGAATTTTACAGTTTTCATGCATACATCTCGACTGTTATTTATATTTTTGAGTTATGGCTTCGTTTCAAAACCGCTTATGTATGGGAGTATGATTTATTGCACTTTATGTTAATGTTATATATTTTTTAAGTTTCTGCCTATCTAGATTAGCTGCCTAATGGTGTAAAATCTATAGATATAATAGAAATAATTATTTAATTGTGGTGGTAAGCGTCGAGAACGGCCCGACCAATTCGGCTATTTTTAACGCTCTTGCAACACAAGAAAGGTTCTTATAAGTAAAGAAAACACGAAAAAGGGCCATAGGGTAGAAGACATAAATTTTTGTTATGATTGTCTATGCCTACGTGAATAGGCGCTTAATAAAACACAAGGTCACCAAAAAATCAAATCTATTTCTATTACAATAATTCTATTGAACAATACTGAAATATTAAGTACAATGAACAATACAAAGGTACAATGCTTCCATTATTCGTACTTACATTTAATGAAATTGAAAACAATAGATTCCAAATGGTTATAAATCTAAGACGTTTCTCATTTGGCCTGAAAACCGTCCAAAGGTGGCAGGTAGGTTTAAGGTATTTGTAGCTATCAGCCTTTGCGAGGACTGTGGGTATTAACTAAAATGTCATTCGACAAATGATCATTGTTATATAGCTTTTATATAATACTAGCTGTGCCGCGCGGTTTCACCCGCATTACTCCGCTCCTGTTGGTCTTAGCGTGATGATATTATATAGCCTATAGCCTTCCTCGATAAATGAGTTATCTAACACTGAAAGAATTTTTCAAATCGGACCAGTAGTTCCTGAGATTAGTGCGTTCAAACAAACAAACAAACTCTTCAGCTTTATAATATTAGTATAGATTCATTTATTTTACACAGAGTGAATGTGACACAATCTGTGTTATGTGTGATAGGTTTATTATGATTTTTTGTAGAACTAGCGCCGCCCCGGCTTTGCTTGATAAATATTATAGTGTTGGTACATATTATAGCCCAAACTGCTCAGGAATTTCGTACCTACATATTCAACGATGAAATTATTGAAATCTGTGCGCTGTTTCTGTAATTAGCGCGTTCGAACAAACAAACGAACTCTTCAGCCTTCAGTTGAAAATTAGGTATTTCATATCAAGTCGAAATATTTGATAATTCAAACGCGATTTCGATCTAGATATCTTCGTCAAATCGATAAGATAGACCGCGCAAAATTATAATGAAGAACGTAAGGTTCTCGTGTTATTTTTATCATACAAAAATAGCATAATATCACGCTACCCTTGAATTTATTCTTCACAGCCATAACTTTTACTAGCACATTTTGGCACAACACCCATACGAATGCTTGTGTAAAGAAAAATGTTATTCGTTGGTCCTGTGGCGTGAAATTTAAACATTCAATTGAGACGTTCTTGAGAAATTATGCAACTAGCCTTTTGCCTGTGGCTTTGCTTGCTCGAATTTCCATCCCTAAAAAATTAAAATCTAAAGGGCTATCACACTTCTGATTTTGTTTGCTTCTAAATTGAAATCTATCTTTGTGATAAACATATTTGTAATATTTTTTGTATATTAGTGACTTTTTTTATTTGCTTGACATTATTTAACATAATATTATTATCATAATGAAGTTACGTTAAACAAAATGAGTTAACTCAAACTCAAACTTTTATTCAATAGATAGACTTCGTATAGAAGCGCTTTTGAATCGTAAAAATTACCACTACCATAATAAAAAATATATTAATTAAGTTTTACGATTTAGTAAAAAAAAAATTAAAGTTTTAGTAACAATTATTAATTTTACAACGTTTTGCATTAAATTGAATGCACGTAACTTACATAAAATTGAAGTTAAAGTGTGCATTATGCAATCGTGGCACATTAAATACATTCCTACGACTTTGGAAGTTTCAGATTTTAGACTCATTTGTATTCTCAGTGAAATAATAATTAGGGAACAATATAACGTATATTACTACAGATTAAGTACTAATGTATATTACTACAGACTAAGTAGTAACTACGTAACTATTACTAAGTTGTTTTTACTTTTTAACACGCTTTTAGTAGCTTCGCTTGTATGTTTTTATTTAATCGACTTTAGACTTGATTTTGACTCACTTTATACGGACAGATTTAATGTACGTACCTATCTATTTAGCTATTTTTAGCTATTAGCTATTAGTTCTTTTTTAGTGAAGAATTGCATAGGTATGGATAA